>JAVQKC010048618.1:0-10142 GCA_036025475.1 Philypnodon macrostomus | reverse complement strand
TAACAGTTGTAGCAGACGTATGGGCAGACGTACGGGGCAGACGTACGGGGCAGACGTACGGGGCCGTTTTCGCCGATATACACCTTGCTGTCGGGGACGACAGCACAGGCCTAGTTTTTAGTTATTTTCATGTCTGATGCCCTACATGTCCAGGCTTGGTGCTGGCACAAACAAACTGCCTGTAACCTTTTTTGGATTGCAATCTCTAAAGTGATTTGGAATTCTTTATGCTGAATACCCTCTTTGTTTTTCTGGGTTTGGGACTGGCACAAGAAGTACACTAGCTTGTGACCCACTTATATTTCAACAGTCACTAATAAAGTACTTTGAGGAATTTCCTGCATAGTGTTTCATGAAGTTTAAATGATTAAGAGGAAGTATTAAGAGGAAGCCCGTGTGTTGTGATCACAGAGGGAGAGGGAGGAAGGTGAGGTTATTTTTATTATCTCCTGAGGGTGCTCTAGTCTTTTATCTCACTCGATTCAATCTGTTGTTCTGCCGTCTCCCCTTGGATCTTTGTTTTGGAGTTTTTTTTTCCCCTCTCGCTCTACGCAAACAAACTCCAGAGGGGATGGATCACAGCAAGGTTTGGAGATAACAGGAAGAATGAAGGAAAAATTTAACCTGAAGAATCACAGACAACTGAGCGTAAAGAGATCAGTTTACGCATCTGTCACAGAATGAGAGCTCAGAGATTTTGATGCTCAGACTAAATGATCATACTTTTAGGTCTGGACACTATATCAGCAAATATCAGAGAATTAAAAAAATGTGTAGTAATGTAATAGAGAATACATAAAATATACATGTCTCTGTATATATGTCTTGATTTTATCCTCATACAAGTTCCTGGTTTAGCCTTGGTTTAGGCCTGGTTTAGCCCTACTCAATTTTCTATCCACATTTGACAAGAAAATTGTAGACTAAGCTGAAAGATAAATTCAGTAAAAATAGTTAAAAACTTTTTTTAAATTTAGTTTTTAGTTTTTTTATTTAAATAAATAGTTTTTCGAAATTTGTGCAGCCCTACTCTCGACTCTACTCTCTTTCTCTTTGACCACCTCTGGCTTAGGTAAGAAACCCATCTCGGAGCAAAATAAAGCTAGAAGCAGAGGATTATGGGATACCTCTGAGAGCGGCTCAACAGAGAGGAGCCTGAGGCGAATGGCCACCGCTCCTCAATCTGGTTCCTGACCTTTAGCACCCGCAGCTGTGTGCTTATTTGGGAGTGATTTGTGTGGGTTTGGAGTTATCTGGTGGAGTGGACCCTGTGGTCTGTGCATGACAAAGCACACTTATGGTCAAATAACTGAAGCCAATACACATTTCATATTCTACCTTTTATATTATGAATCCTTGTCTAATGTGATTATTTTTTTATTCTATATTTATTGTAGCATTTTAATATTAGGTTTGATTGGTTTGTACTTTACATGGCCTCAAAACACACACTGTTGGTAGAAAATACCTCTGTGGCCACAGCTGATCTGGGGCAGACTGACAGAGGCATGTCTCCCAGGCTTCCATGATCGTCACCATGGCAATCTCACTGACATATTCATACACTCAGGCAAGGTTGGTGCCTTGCCCAAGGACACATTGGCAGTATGAACTGGTTGGAGTTAGGATCAGACCGCCAACTTTCCAGTTGGCATAGTCAACAACCGGACACAGGAAATTTGTTGTATGTATGCATCCATAAGAGAAATGCTAATAAGCTTTTTTCTGATTCTTATAAGGCTCGCAGACAAAACACTAGTGTCCAAAGCGGTGTTTAATGCATAAATGATGTATGGCCATTGTCTTTGAGACCTTGGAGACAATGTGTTCATGAATTTTATGCATCTATAAACACTAGCTATTCATTTCAAATTCAGCATTTACAGTTTTAAAGGTTGCATTAAAATATAGAGTTTTGGGGCTTGGTGTTTTGTCAGAAATGTGTTTGCCTTCGGGGTAAAAACATGAATTGTCTACATCATAACAATTTCACATTCATATAATAAATAATATAACAAAATAATATGCCAAGGTGCAGTGAGTCAGTCTGAACTGTTTATTTTATTATAGACTGTGTGACGATTAACTGCGTATGAAGTTTGGATTGAGTGTGAAAATGCAGACAGCACAAGCCTTGATGCATTGTAGCTTGACAAGACTATAATCTCCACATCCAAGACCAGAAACATATCATTTATTATCTACTATTGATCTATAAATTCAGCCTACAGCAACACACTCCCAGGGTGTAATACTTTATAGGCTTGGTTTGTGAAATTACAAGATTGGGACAGGTTGCTCACTAACTTGCATCAAGCCCACACTGCTCTTGTGTCCTTGGGCAAGACCCTTCATTCACATTGCCTATGTATGAAAGTGTAAGTGTGATTGTTGAGCTGGAGAGGCTGTAGGTATGACAGCTAATTCCCCGTCTGCCCCTAGGCTGTTGTGGCTTTAATTGTAATGTGGTTTGGGACTTGAAAAGCATTACATAAATCTAGTCATTGTTAAAATCTACAAAATACACTATGCAACCAGTTTTCCTGACTTGCCCTTTGTTATAGTATGTGTGTGCAACCAGCCACCCATTTACTTCACACACTGCTTCTGCAGTGAGGGCTCTGATATCCAAAGAAAATGGATGAGGACAGTTTTAATTTATTCTTGCTAAAGTTTCCCTCATGAATAAAACATCTCGCTTGACTTCAAAAGGAAGAAATAAAGCACAATAATATCATAACGACATTGCACCAATGCCAATGCTGACACAAGACTTCAGAGAAATGTAATACACTTCCTGTACCTGTTGTTTTTATGTGACAGTAAAGCCTCATTAAATTAAGTCTAGATTTCACTTTTTTAAGCTGCATTTACATTTTTATATAATCTACTCAATAATTGAAAATGCTTACCTGATCCAATGACCTCCTCTATTTTTACACAGGATGGGTCTATCTCTTTGGCAAATTCATGGACAGCCTCGTTGGGATCCTCGTAGGTGAAGGGGTCAATGTATATCTTGACCCCCGGTGAACTATGGCCCTCAGACAGCGTGGGGAATGTGACGGTGGGAGTGGGACCGTTGAACATGTCGGGTCTTAGGGTCACTTCTGAAATAAAAAATTGTCAGAGAAGTTACTGAGTGCATTCAGGTCAAGAAATGTTTTCAGACAGTGGGAGGAATCCAGAAGAGAACCCACAGTGACACAGTGAGGACATGCAGACTCGATATGCCTCAGCCAACTTTGAGAATCAAGCCCACAATCTCTTTGCTGAGAGCCACTTTAAAAGTCTAAAATATATATATCCTCTGATTATCATATATTCCTACCTCCTCCATTGTTGTACTGCTGCAGCTTGTCCCCATACACACTCTCCTTCTGACTTCTCCTGAAAACCCAAGAGGAAGATGTGAACAACAAAAATGTCATCAAAATTTTACAACTTTGTGACACCAAAATGCTAATTGATTGTCGTTCTTTATCTGGGTTGAGGTAAAAAATAATGCGTTCAGTGAATAACACACAAAAAGAAAATCTATCAGGAATTCATTAGACTTAGATGACTTGTTTTTTCTTATGTTGTCAGCTCAGGTTACAAGCTTTCATCTGAGAGTGGAGCCAAAGAAATACACTGTGTAATAGTTAATATGCCAACTGATCCCAGCTGCAGATACTTTATACAGCATTCATGAGGTGGTAAGCGACAGTCAGCCAAGGCAACGGGGTCAAACAAAAGTCAGGCACAACTTTCACAATAATTTCATCATATAACACACACTATTTTGAAACAGGAGCCAATAACCAACCCAAAAAAGCAATAAACCAATTCCAGCCAATAAAAATACTGAGTAGTAACACTGTATAATAAATAAAATGAGATTTGCTATTTCAGTTAAACCTTGCCCAGTTAACACCATTGAACTTTTAATTTGTATTCTGAACCTGAGTGTATCTAAATAGATCTCAGATTGAAATGTTACTATCATGACACACCTAAACATAGAAATACCATTTACAGCTTTGACAGACAGCATGACATTAACAGGACAGAGGTAATTTCAGTTCAAACAGATACAGATAAGCTCAGGTGACACATACAGCAATGATGTGACCAGGCTGTTTCATGACGACAATGGCTCAATCCATAGACGGGTCACCGAGTTCGAGATTAATATCAAAGAAATGTGAGTCTTCTGCCTTGGCCTTTACGCAAACCAAATGTAAAAACAAGAATTATGAAGGATTTTGTACAAAGTATATGAGTAGTCTACATACTGTGTAGTATTTTAGAGTTTTGCTAATGGAAGTAGCTCAGTAGGTAGAGTAGACCGCAAACTGGATTTATTCCTGCCCAGCTCAAGCTCAAACCTGAGCAAGATGCTTTACCTTCACCAATGTATGATGTGTGTGACTGTGGTGTGTTTGGTGATAAGAGAGGCTGTAGGCCCAGGGCTACTAACTATGGAGACCTCCACTACCAGTGTGTGACTGTGGAGTGACTGAATAATGGACTAATGGAAGTTGCAATTTAAGCCCCTTAAATAACTCAAAATGTAAATAGTACCTTTATTTTTATAATTCAGAATTATTAGTGATATTAATATTATGCATTAAGGTTCCTATGAAACTCATTAGTTATTGTAAGGGGTGTTATTTCTTTGCACAAAAGCACCATAAATCTACCGGCAGTGTTACCTACGTACCTACCACTTTATAACAATCCAAAAGTATAATACGAGTTATGAACTATGAAATGTTCCTTCCATGTAAGATATGAAGGTGCATAGAACACCACATCAAAGAAGTGCTTGGTCAGAACTATGTATAATGGCTAAAGTTAATGTTGCTTTTCTTTAGTCTCACAATCCATTTAAATGCTATGCTTTGTGAGCTATATTTTTTTGTTATACACATGGGTATGACATTAGCTTTATATTCATTTCATTTTATATTGTATTAATGGCTACATGTAAATTGCAGTTATCACCAGTACCTGGAACAGATGATGGCAATAGCGACCAGTGAGACGATACATACTCCTCCAACCAACGAGCCAGCGATGAGGGAAAGCTGCTGCCCCAATTCAGACTTGTACTCATCTGCAAAATACAAAACATAATCATGCCAACTAGATCATTTCTACCATGTTATTATGTTGTTCATTAACATACACAGAGTCATGTTTGGTTTCATCCACACATGTGAGTAATACACGCATGTGCTGAACTTCTTAAGAGCTGAAAATGCTTGGATTCACCTTTGTACATAGGTGAAGAAACCCCACGTTTCTACTCCTTACATTATCTGCATTGGCTGTTGTAGTGAAGTAATCAAACTGAGATTTTCAGAAAGGAGAAAGCAACAGCTCCCAAATTGAGGACATTTTATAAACACTGTAAAATGTATCATCTAGAGGTAAACAAAAAATGGAAATATGAAGCTCTCTTGACAGTATATTTTTAAGGGGCTGGTTTCATTCAGGCTCATTTTACATAAAAGCCAGTGGAGTCTGCCTCTGACTACACAAACACAGACAGCTCATAGACACACACATTCATAAAGTAGGGCATGATTTAATTACTTCTCAGCAGCTAGACTCCCCTCTCTGTCTAATTTATAATGCTCCATATATAACTTGAGTACATTTATGGCTACTTTATACACCTCTGTACGTTACCCCGGTAAGCTTTATGTTAAGGAATAGTGAGACTCATTTTTAGTTGTTTTTTTGTGTGAATTCTGACATTTTTGAACTTAATATTTTTCCTTTTTCAATTACTTTTCCATGGGTATATAACTGAATGACATCTTTTACATTTGATTTCTACTGCTTCTGCCAGCCACCCACTCACCGTCAGTTAGCGTTTGGAAGAGCATCTCTTTGCTGTAGGCTCCGTACCCGGCCACCGTCCGAGCTCTGACCTGAACCACATAACCTGTGCCGGGCCTGAGTCCCTCCAGAACCACACTGGTTGTCTCACTCTGCATCACCGAACTGTTCAGCACTGGCGACTGCAACTAAAAAGTGAAAAAATAAGTCTTAGTGCCCTCAAGACTCACAATACTTCATCAGTGACAGACAAAAAAGGAGCACAAACTATATTTAGCAGTCAGTGATGGCCGTGGGCTCAGACCAGATCTATACTTGAGTTCAAAGAGAGATTTGCCATTTACAAACTGGCAGTTAGACATAACGTATCACCACAAATGTCAGGCTTATAAGTGGCTGTTGATCTATTGGGTTTTTATAGTTTACAGAGAATGGTACCAAAACATCCAGTGAGCAGAAGTTCTTTTGTAGCTTTTATGTGTCATTGATGTAAAAACTGTGTGTGTGTGTGTGTGTCAAGATCTTGTGATTGGAAGGTCTGTGTGCAAAAATACCATGCTCAAGCCCAGGCTACACTCAATTAACCCTCATTACAGACAATCTCCGAACATAAAACATACCAAACCTTGAAGATGATGGTCTATAACAGCAGTTGACCACACACGGTCACTTTATTAGGTCTATAAGGTATATAGTAAGTGAGTGTATGTCATTTTCAGATATCAATAAATGCATGTGACAGTACCGTATAATGGATAATCAAAAGTCAGTGTTGCTTTTCTTCAATCTGAGAATCCATTCAAATGCTAACCCATATAAAATGAATAACAACTGGCATTTGGACTGGCGAGAGGTGAGTCACTGGCTAAGACCGTCACAGTCACCAACTCCCATATGAGCTCCCGGGGCTTTGTGTACATTGATTTTGTACCTCCAAAAATACAAGGAACAATCATAATCAATGGGAAAATGCAGGTGGCATGGTTACTCATCTGAACTTGTTTTAGTCTGGTGTGATGCTGCTCAGTAAAAAGCACACAGCTAAAAGATATAGTGAAATTTTATTATAAGACTTAACAAATTATGTATATATATTATTATATTTTTAATATACAGTAACTGCATATGTTTTTACCTATACATTTAATCAGACTCATTTCAGAACTAAGCCTTACACCACCTTAATCAACACTGCTTGTGTGATTTCGAGGCATTAACAGGCCCGCCCCAAAACCATGACAAATATGAAAAGGGTCTAATTGGCTTTTTTGATTTTGATGTGTTTGAGGTAAAATATTTAGTTGTTTTTTTTTTTGCCAAAAGTTGTAAATTGGGATAAATGGCTCAATGAATGTGCACCAGGGCATTCATTTGCTTGAATTCTTATTCAACATAGAAGTACCAACATTAAGTTTTGTCACATTGTGTAACTGACCGTCCACAAAAAAACTGATCTTGCAAATCGTTTTTGAGTCACCATCTTCATCTGCAGATTGAAACGCCACATTGCAAATATTTAATATAATTCAAATGCATACAGCATCGCACAACATTTAGGTTTCAATTTGACACCCTGCCAATTAGTATCTCAAACAAGCTTTCACAATTTCAATTATATATGATGAAAAGTTCACCTTACTAACCCCTAAGCATCTTCCTGCAGCCTGTCTTCTTCCTGCTGCAGATTAGACTTTAGACCCATCTCATAAACCCCAAGGCTAGCACCTTTCACCTTCATCTCCTGCACCTCCAGTCTATGGCCTCCCCTCACCAGCTTCTGTCTGATAAAAAGGCTTTACTGCAGCAGAATCAAAACAGACCAGAGAGAATCACAGATAGTGTGTTGACAGCTTGAAAGACGGGGGAGGGATCACACCATGAGAAGTGGACCTGGGGGGTTGACAGTGGACCAAAGAGGAGAGATAATGAGGAAAAAGGTGTAGATTGGTCTTAAAATGGTTTGTGTGTGTGGGTGGAGGAAAGCATTAAGAGAATAAATCAGCTGAAGGAAGTGACTTGATTGGAGATTGGAATAATCTTGGAATAGATTGATAACATGCTGCTTTACATCCACGTATTCAGATTTAGAACATTAATAAAGTATATGAAATAAAAAGTCAAGTTGATGTGAAAAGTGTATGCAAAACAATTATGTCAATACTGACAATAGTGACTCATATGTTTTCTCATAAGTAGTTGAACAGCTCCAGTCCAACAAAACACTAGTGCCTTGGGGCTTTCTCTCCATTATAACAAAATGTGTTTACTGGTGGAATAAAATATATGTGGATTTTTTATTGGTTGTCTGAAATATATCCATGGTTCGCAATACCACAGTAGTAAATTGTTTGGCATACATTTCTTCAATGACCTGACCCCAACCTACAGGCATCGCACAACTCTGAATGTGACCCTGGTCTATGAATGTATTAGTGTAGGTGTGTTTGGTGGTGGTCGGAAAAGCTGTTGGCCTGGTATGCCCCAGGGCAGCTGTGGCTAGAGACATACTAACATAGTGGGGAATTAATAATGGGCTGAATTTTAGGTGCAAGAGAAACCTTAAGGGTATTAAAAACCCTAACCCTAATTATTTTATATTTCACTAACAAAGCAATCCCCTTTCTACATGTGCACACTATGACAACACATCCTGTCCTAATCAGAAAGTCATATATGGGACATCATGCATGGACAGCCACACATTGAGAGTTGAAATAGGGGTAGGGGATTAGATTCTGGGGTGGACGGGGGGGCCTCTCTTCTTCCCCTGCTCGCACCGAAGAGGTGAAGGGGCAGCCCGTCTGGGAGAGTCTGGGAGCCCGAGATAAGTGTGGGGTGAAAAATCCTGCCTCCGTGCGCCATATCAAATTTACTACATTAAAACCTCATTATCTATAGAGCTGTGCTGAGAGGAGGATGAGGTTAGGACTTCTTGGAGGAATAGATGAAGATGGAGGAAGGTGAAGAAATGATGAAGGAGCTGCAGCTGTCTGCTAAGGAAAAACCTGTCCTAACTCACTGCACACTTATCGAAACAGCTCCCAAAGGACATCATCACTTCAAGCTATGAGCTAAAATTAGTCTGCTACTGCTTCTATAGTGAAAAATACAGCCTTTCTGACATATAAGAATTGGGACTGTACAGTATATTAAGCGATGCATGTACAGTAAATCTTCTCAGCTTTTGATTTGTGCCACTAATTGGTTTTTCTTTGTAAATAATGGTAAACTTAAAACAATGCTAAATAGGGGCACACTTGAAATGTCTGTGCCAGTTTTGACTAAGTAAGGATTTTTATCTGTCTGTCAGTAGCTACAGTGCATCTCTCAGCTAACTTTTCTAAGTCTTCCCTCAACTTTAATTGCTCTCCAAATATATTGAAACTCCACTTTTTATGCTAAAAAACAATCCCTAAAACTTTGTGGTTATATAAGGATTTCGTCATAATCCGTAGCTCACCGTTCGAGAGGCGCTTACCACAGCTATTAATACAAAAAAATAATATATATATATATATATATATATATATATATATATATATTACGAAAACAAAGGTGGGGGAGTGAATGGGGGCTGCAGTATAAATTGGTGAACATGTGCCTTTAAATAGTATTGTGTGGGATCATACTGCCAGTGTCTGTACGCTCACCAACTGAGTCTGAACATCTTGGCTGTTACACCTTTTTTATTATACTGTTATTTCACAAGGGAATGGGCTATTTACATTGAATTACACTATACCAGACAATACCCACTTACAAAATAAAAATGAATAAGCACTTGGAACTATGATATATAAAATAGGCTAGTCTCATATATCATTCGCTCACTTGATATGGTGTATGGCTGGTGTATGTCAAGAGTTGGGGAAAGTAGATGAGGCAATGCACATAAAACAGTCATATTTTCAATTGAGCTTCTAATTGGTTTTCCCTGATAAAAGAACTTACTAGTTTTAAGTAATTAAGTAAGCCTTTTATCTGTCAGAAAACATATACCGGTAATTATGGGACCAACATTGAGTAACATACAATGCATTAACTATCACATTCAACCGGGCAATTTAGATTTCACCTATACATACATGTCTTTGGACAGTGGGAGGAAGCCAGAGAACCAGCAGCGAACAAAAACGTAATTATATCGGCGAAAACAGCGTGTCGCCGATATTATGGAATCACATCGGTGCGCGTCCGCAGATCCTAGCTGTGAACGCGATAACTCAAAAACGAATTGCCGGATCAGTTTCAACATTTGCACACAGGTGCATACCATAAAGACGCCGAACTGTATCGATTTGGGGACTTCT
>JAVQKC010048616.1:0-16692 GCA_036025475.1 Philypnodon macrostomus | reverse complement strand
CTCATCTTGCCGTCTTCTCTTTCACTACTCTACCCCCCGTGTCCTACCACCTGCCCCCTACACGTGTCCCAACTCCTCACCCCTCTCTCCCCCCTTGTCTCTGGAAGAAGCACTCTCCCCACTGCTGTCCCATGGCAGAGATTAGAGGCACACCCCTATCCTACACCGGCCTCTACATTATTGATGGAGTGTGTGCGCACATGCAGTAATGGCTATCTGGTGTCACCCCTGGGAGGGAGGAGAGGAGCCAAAAGACGGGGAGAGTCCAGGTCACAGAGGTTAAGTATAGAGTGGGGGGTTAGGTCAAACTCACTGCTTTTATTCAAACACTACTTCATCATCTGGGCTCATAATGTCACACTCAATAGTTCAGTTTAACTTAAGTGTATGGATACTTGCTGTCCAGGCTGTTTTTATTTGCATTATTGAACTGATACTGTATCAAAAGTTTAAAGTTTTGACTTGATTGAACTTTGAAGAATGTTGCATTTATTTTCTATGGCTCAATTTAAAACTCTAAGTCATTTGTAATGTTGTAGATTATATCGCAGGGAAATGTCTGGTAAACGTAAACGTAACTTTTGAGGCAACGCTTCTATGGCACTATTCTTCTGTCAATTTCCATCTTTCTTGCAACGCAGAGCTGCTGAAACAGTGCTTCGCTGTGTGTGTGATAGCTGATCCAGGGTGACTCAGAACAGCTCAGCCCGGTCAGACTGCACCGCGGAGAAGGACAAAGACACCTGTTCTTGCGCTCGGCATTCCTCTGAACATAATCCACACCACACACACACACACAGTTAAGGCCGGGTAGTCTTAAACCATTCAGCAGCACATATCACGCAGGCCTTTGATGTACACAGTTGACAGGTAAACTGACAAGCCACGCTAAGTCGCACCAAACACACACACCTGTCTCCGTGTTAATCAGGGGGAACCGGGAGGGTTGGAGAACCAGCTGATGATGACCGAGAATGTGGTCAAGCCTCTGTTCTCACACCACGGTCACTGTTGCAGGTATTTAGGCAGGATCCATTTCACTCGCCAACCTGAAATATGATGTGTGTGTGACCTCTGTGAAAGTCAAACGGATCATTACATATGTGTCGGGCACATGAAGGAAGTCACGCAGTCACACACATGCAGCTAACATAGGGATAACAATTATTTACTAGTCTTGGCATTTAGTTGGTGTCAATCACTTGAAAATGTATCCTGTCAAATCAGGGTTAAGCATAGAGCACTGTCGCCTTACAGCAAAGATATCTTCCTGACCAACAAGGCCTTTTTTCTCTGGAGATTGCATGGTCTCCCTGTTTCTACGTGGTTTTCCCCAGGTACGCTGGCCTCCTCCTCCTCCTTAAAACAAGCTAATCTTCCACCCCAGGACCTCAGGACCACTGCACCTGACGAGGTGCTCCAGTGGCATTGCAAGGATTCCTGGAGCCTGCCACGTTTATCATAGATATAATTGCAATATGGCTTTGTGTAACATTTTTGTGTGTATTTCCCCATATATGGTTTAAGTTTATAGATTTAGATTTGAACATAAATTAATTGCTCTTTAGTGACACTTTGCGTAAGGTACCATCACTTCTGCTTGATTTGTCCCAGCCACAATGGGGGTTTGTTTAGCCACCTCTTGACTTAACTTGACACACTTGAGTGCTCTGGAAAAGACCAGTTTACTATGCTTGGAAAGAGTGCGCTGTCCTCTGAAGTAGGAGTGTGTGTTTTTGTAGGAGTGCGGTTTGGCTTGTGTTTACGCTAGCCCCCAGTCTGTTCCACTGTAATCGCAGTTCACTCACGGTTTGATAGGCCAATGAGTGTTTGTTTGGATGTTTAAAGGCGTGAGAGGGGGAGGAAGAGGGCGGGAAGATAAGGAGAAAGTACAGGATGATCGTGAGTGAGCTAGTGCTGTAGCATTTGTATTCAAACTGCTACCTACATGCACTGCAAGTCTGGAAAGTCTGAGAAATTGCACAGCGTCTGCAGTTTTCACACTCAATACTCTGTCACATAACGTAATAGTCTTCTGGTAAAATGTATTGACTACTTATGCCAGTTTGCATAGTCTGAAACTAGACATACTCAGAGACCTCTACCTGTTAGGTCTACATTTTAGTGCCCACTCCTACTCGAGTTCTTATAGTTCAAGGCTAAATGCTCGATTTGATAACAAAATTCCTCTCACAATTGTAAAATGTATCCACTGATACTATGCCCTGAGACTTAATCTAGTATTTAATCAAAATTCCCAGGCCTAAGGAGCGATCCAGATCCACACCATAAAATAAACTTTCCTACAAAATGTATTAACATTTTGACCACAACATTACAACTTTACTCCAAACCTTCCAGCAAATCACTGCCAGCAAAAGGTAATAATATATTTCAATGGTAAAAATAAATGAATCACATATTCTCCATGGCTTACAAGTGAAAGATCAAAAAACGAGTTAGCTGGATGCATTGGCACAACTAGCAGAACCAATACTTGTAGATATCTGGCAGATGTGCGCGCCACATTAATTAGTGTTATGCAATAGTGAGTGAACAGTGCAGCAGATTATCGGGGCTATCTATCAGCGCTTCAGGCTGCACAGCTCTAATCTGATGATTCAAGCCCGTTTGTTTCTCCACATCCAGCTCCAGACTGCCTCATTTCCTCTGTTGCCATTCGCATGCTGAGCACTTAAACACACTGCAAACACTGGCTTGGTGCTGTATGTCTTTCCATGGCGTCTCAAAGTAGGAGATTAAAACAACACACACAGAGTTTTTTTTCATAATGATCAGAGTTGTTTATTGTATAAACCCAGTGAGTAAATCGAATGCATGACAGCTGAGCATGTTTAAATTTGGACATTTTGACATCCCAATGAATAAAGAGTTTATTTTGTACGTCCTCGTAGATGCACAGAAACTCTGGTGTGGAAGCATTTTACAAACTAGAGAACTGATTTGCATTCAAACTTCTGAGCTATAACATCGACACCTGTTTGTTGTTTATGTTTTGGTGCCATAGATTTTAATAAAGTCTTCTTTTGTATGTAAACAGGGAGGACGAAAATACTAAAAACACCTCCGAGTGCAAGTTCCAGTCTAGACTTTCTCACTGTAAACATGGTACTATCCCTTGTACGTCTGGCTCGAATGTGTCAGGCTTGTTTTGACCACCCAGGCGACAGAATGTTAGTGGGAGACTCAGTGGCACATTTTAATGCATTTAAAAATGGTGCACACCCACCTTCTGTGCTTCTTACTTTCCTCCGAGCAGCGGGCGGAGAGATGAAGAGATGACTGCTCGTGTTATGTTTTTTTTTATTACTCCCTTCGTAGGAAAGAGTGACTGCATGAGAGGAAACCAGCGGAGGACAGACAGGTGGAACTGTTTTTTTAGTAAAAGTTCCACAGGCCTCACTGACTTTGCAGGTTTCAGTGGCAAATGTGTAGTTTCGCTTGTGTGTGAGTGTTTCCTGTGAGGAGCGACTGTGGTGAGCCTGTGACCTGAATTGTATTGAGTATTGTATTGAGTCTTGTATTGAATATTGTATTGAGTCTTGTATTGGGTCTTGTATTGAGTCTTGTATTGGGTCTTGTATTGAGTCTTGAATTGGGTCTGTATTGGGTCTTGCATTGGTCTTTCATTGGGTCTTGCATTGGGTCTTGCATTGGGTCTTGAATTGAGTCTTGTATTGAGTGTTGAGCGGCGTTTGGTGGGTTTCAAAGCATGGTTTCTCAAAATTAATCAGGAGCATAGAGGATGACATGAGGATATGAAACTGTAGAATATCAAGAGGCTACTAACAGAAGGGCAGACGGACGGACAGTAGTTCAGTTGGGCCTTATTTTCCAAGTTTAGGCAAATTTTAAATTTTTCATAGAAATGAATGAGTACTTCATACAGTGGTCTTGTACATTTTTCAGCAGGTTGTGAAGTGGGAAAATATGGAAAAAATATATTTTTTGTTTTTTGTCGTGTTGCAGTTAGGGAGCACAAGATTGAAAAACATAAACGTGTAAAAGTTAGGTCTTAACCAAAGTTGTTCCCAAGATGACACCAGTTAAAGAATTACTGCAAATATTGAATTTCAATGTAATTTTTTTACGGCGTTGTGTGTAGTTTCCTTTTATTTGAAACTACTGACTACACCTTTAACTGTTGCTGCAGATTTTCTGGCCCTCTCTAATAGTCATCTTCATGTGTGTGTACCAGGGTTCGCCTTCCCCGACTGGGCCTACAAGCCTGAGTCCAGCCCCGGATCCAGGCAGATCCAGCTTTGGCACTTCATCCTAGAGCTGCTCCGGAAAGAGGAGTACCACGATGTCATCGCGTGGCAGGGCGACTATGGCGAATTCGTCATCAAAGATCCAGACGAGGTGGCCCGTCTGTGGGGGGCCAGGAAGTGTAAACCCCAGATGAACTACGACAAGCTGAGCAGAGCACTCAGGTGAGCCTTGACACCTGCTGTTACCTGCCATTACTTATTCAATGGTCACACAACAACAAACAAATGGATCAAATTAGGTTCTTTCCACAATAACATATTTCTAATGGATGAGATAAACTGTTGAAGCCAGCCATTTCTCACCAGCTGACCGGGCCGTGGTTTAGCTCAGTCACGGCGCTGAGAGTCCGAGTCTCTATCCGAAGGCCTCTCCACTCTTTTCTCCCTGGTTTCCTGTCACCACACTAACTAATAAAACCGATAAAAAGTTTGTTTGAAATTTTGGACGGGTAAATGTAGCTACTAGTCAGTGGCTTAAGAAGTTGAAATGTTTGCCATATTTTATACACACCATAAAGTCCATAAGATGATGATGACATGATGACATCCCTCTGTAAACACTCCATATTAGTGCCTTTAATCCTCTGCCCTCATTACTATTAATGCACTTCTTGGGAGCTGTGTTGTTGTAAATGGGCTGACAACAGCTCGTGTGTCAAATCAGGTGAGCTGTTTATGTTGTTTTTGTTGACCTGTGCTTTTTAAGGCCAGGGGTGACCGATCAATTCACGCCCTAAGAGAGAGAAAGCCAAGCAGGAGGGGGGCACCCGAGGACAAGACAGCGGCCACTAACACTGGCTATATACAGTACGCACTTACCTCGACATGAGCTTCAAATCTGTTACCGCTTTGGAGGATGGAGCCGCTATTAATCAAACACAAGCACGGCCGTCCACATTCTTTTAACTCTAATTCAGGAAATGTAAATCCAAAGTGTTTGTACAGTTATGTATGAACACATTAGCGGTCCGCTGTAATGCCTACTGTCCCGAGAGGATCCCATCTGCAGCAGTGGCGCACATAATCTGTCCAGGGTGAATATCTATAAGCCCTCGGACCCTAAATTAAGCAATTCGATGCATGACGGTGGTGTTCTGTAAAGTGCTTAGACTCATCTGTGATGTGAGGTGTACCTCATGAGAAAGGGCTGAACTTCAGTTAATGCTGGAGCAGAGGTTTACTTTGAAAATATACAGAGGACTTAGAGGTCATTGTGTAATAGTACAGATCAGACTGGATTATCAGTGTCTTATTCTTATAATCACAAAATAGTGTGTCCCTAGTGCAAATACCATAAGAAATGAGTTCCTGGCTCAAGGCTCAAGGCTCAGCTGGACCAATCTGTAGATTCATGTCCCTTCTCACGAGCCAATCATGAAAACGAGATGAACATGGTGAAATAATACATGTCAATGTAGTTGTGTCATATAACATGTTTATCTTGTATGCAATCCCAATGGAGATTTGTTTATGTTTACCTGTTTGTGTTATCAAACCATGAACTTCTTAATGAGTTTAGCTGTATCACTCGATCTGCTATCAAATCTATTTACACCTCCATTGTATGTGGGCAGGCTAAGCCCGCTCCAGCCCTGGGTCACTGTCCCATCACCATTAGAGACTTTGTGTAAGTGCTATTAGTAGCATCTAGGCACGACTTACCGACTGTCTGGGTAACAGAGCCAAAGAGTTGGAGCTAATCAGAGCGCACACTGGAAGCCCTGCTTCCAGCATATTCCCGTAAAACCCCACACAATCACATAAGTGTTTAGTTCTGCATGTCTGATAACCTCTCTGATCTCTCATGAGCATGATGCATAATTTTCACACATGGATTGGCCAGAGTCCAGAACATAACCCCATTGAGAATATAAAATGTTGTGTGAATAGCTCTTTAGATGAATGTAGTTCTGACGTGAATGCTAACAGTCCCCATATGGAACATACTGTTGGAGACCAGGCCATGATGCCCTTCATATGGACAAAACCTGGAGCCTGCTAATAATGGAGACATAGGCAGCATGTGGCTATTAGCGCACACACAAACGCTCTCGGAAAGCCTTGTTCTCGGCGCTTTCACACACTCGTGTTAAATATTATTTTTACCTCACTGATCTTATTCTTTCCTGTCTGCCATGCACATGCTGGAAATTCCCTCCATCGGGGCAGCCGCATTGTGTCGGTGTGTGTTGGCTTTCCGTAGAGGGGTCCGTGCGTCATCTCGGACTCCCGCTCCCACGGACGCTGTGAAATTCCCACTCCTGTTGAGAGGATTACACTCCCACTGGGCACGCGTGTGTCGGTGCACGGGAAGGGCACCATGAGAGGCTAGATTTTGAGTTTTTAAATTAGACAAGCTTACAACAGGAAAACCAACAACACACTGTATACAGTCACTTAAAGTAAATGCCCATGGACTACAAAAGATGACCCTAAATGATAAATAAAAACAAATACAAAAACAGCCCTACAGATTGGGGAGTGTTAGACACTACACAATACAGACGTTAACTCTTTCTTTGCTCCCTTCACCCTCATCTTCTAAAGCAGAGGAAATGAAGTCTGTTGCCAATCAGTCGTATGGGCGTGCTGGACTAATGGGTGTAATCATGCTAAGAGGTCCTGGCTCCTGGTGCTCTGTGGGCCCCCCATCCCACAGTCAGCACTGGCCCTAACATGGAGGTCAGAGGTCAGGGGGACCGCCATGCACAGCTGGCAAAGATTAACAACGTGGCACATGTGCACACACACATACATGTCCGTAAACAAACGCACCATTGTACGTGCTCTCCTGCCCATGCATGCCTGCCCCGACACATGGTGAGAGTTTGCTTGTGTTCACATCAGCGTGATGGACCATTAAAGCTGGTATACACTACCAACATAGTGTCAAGATTCCCCCGGGGACATGTACATGTGGCCAGTCAAATTCTACTCCTTGTCATTTAAATTGTGTTCTTTTCTCATTTTTGCTGAAAACATGAAACACGTATGTATATGTGTATGCAGGGACTGTCACAAACATATGTAACTTTTTGTGCTGACCCAAATCCGTTACCCAGCCAACCTGAATTACACACACATTATATTGTATTTTACCACAGTGACCACAGTAGTTTAGTAGTATCATCAAGAAGCAGGGACCACAAGTCACAAGCTGCACACCTTTCTGACTGGGTTTGTTCATAGGTCAAAAAGCCTCTCTCCAGAGCTGTGGTCCAGAGAGTGTCCCGGGCCAGGGCCACTGTATGTGTTTACATATGTGTGCATTGTCTGTCCATTGTTAGTGGTTGCACTCTGGACGTGTTGGTGCTGTATATGTCATTGTCCCTTACTGAATGAAGCCTTTCTTTTCTCTGGGGCAGATTGAACACACTCATACACATCATATTGCTCCCACAGAGCATGTGACCGGCCTAATCACACCCTGACGAGATCCTCCTCTGCGTACGCAAACACGCATACCCCCACGACTCACATGTGACATCTTGCCTAATCATACTTCAGTCCGACCCACATCCTCAGACAAACATGTTTGATTTTCTTTTTCAGTGAGTAAACATGGTCAGACCTGACAAAAGCCCAAAACACATGTGCCGCTGGTCACACACCTGAGGGGAGGCAGCTGGTGTGTGTGTCCAATACTGACGACAGAGGCAGAAAATAAACATGGGGCTCATGGGGAGTATTGTAATCCCAACTTCCTGTCACAGTCAGCGCCTATTTAGAGCTCAACAATAGGCTGAGCACAGCTTGTGCACATACACAGTTCTTTTTGTAGTCAAATGTAAATGTATAGCAAGAATATCACCTAGTGCTCAAAGTCAAATACTACACCAGTGTGCTGTAACAGTTCACCTTGTGTGGTGTTTCTAATGGGAACCAGCTCTGTACTGTCATTAATTATGTGATTAAAAACGCATTTATATTACCTGATACGTTAACATAAGCATGAGTGATGGATGTGTTGTTACAGGTTGGGAGTGTACAGCTCACTTTGTAGAGGCCCAGAATGACAACAGTTGGATCACTCTTTGTCATTGACTTCCTGATCTCTCTCAGCTTTGTTCATATGTTTTGGACCACAGCAGGTCTGTGTAATCACAGGTTAATCCTTGGCCTAGAATCACACACAGTAACAACCGACTTGATAGAAAGCCTCCCTGTTTCCCCGAAGGCTTTGCTTAAATCCATACTTGCATTGATTGTTCAATCTACTCCTCTAGTTGAACAGGGTTAGAGATAAAGCAGTGTGTCTATCTGTGTGTGCGTGTGCGCGTGTGCGTGTGGGCATACTCATGCATCTGCTGTATTAAGGTGACAGTTGTAAAGTCGTGATATGAGAGGTGGATGTGTGGTAGGCAGCTAAACACAGGCACTCAAAGAATCTCTTTCTTCTCTTTTGAAGTGAGTTCAAATGCTCTTCAAAGACTGTCTGCCCGTATGACGGCGCAGGAGGGGGCATCACGCAGGAAGAATGACTGACCATGTGCTTCACACTGCCTCAGTTGCTGTAGATAGGATTACGCAAAGTGGTCGTCCGCTTCCAACATGCATTTCAACATTAACTGTATTAGCTGTGTGTGCACGTGCAAAATTTCAATTGACTAATTGACTGATATTAGGGCTATAAACATACCTCCAGCTATTGAACTTCTTGCCTGTAGATCACATTTTTATTTTCATACAAAACAATATTAACAAACTCTACTCTTGTGAGTGTTAAAAGTGTGTTAAAAGTGTGTTAAAAGTTGACTCAACTCAAAGGTTTTCTCAGGACAGTGCTGAATAAATCTATAACTCATATGACATTCTGGATGTTTTAATAATGATAGACCACACAGTCATATAAGTCATAGTCTTATCTCCTGGAACCACAGCAATGCATGTTGACTTTTCTATCATTGTCTAATTTGATCACGGTCCTATTGCGGTTTTTAATTCTGCTTGGCTTCCTGCCCGCCCGCCTGTCCCCACCTCCCCGGCTCACTGCGAGTGTCTTCCCTGGAGCAAAAACGACATGCTGCTTTCTCTCTGCGCCACAACGTAAACAATGTTTTCAACAGTGCGGCCCCGTCCTGTCTCCTCTCTCCCTGCGCCCTCGCCTCACGCCTCGGGGGGACAAACAGGAGCACTGGAAGAGCAGTTGGGATAAGGATGCATGGAGCAGAGGGGGGAGGGTTGAGGAGGACAAGTGAAAAAAGAGCAACAGTCTGTTCCCAGAGCAAAAACAGCCAGTATAATGAGCATAATCAGAGGTGGGGTGATGGGTGCACACAGCCGCCTAGATAACTATCATTCAGTGTAATGATAGTCAATAGGCTTATGCTTATACCCTGAAGCCCCCATCTTTGCCAGCACTCTTCACTTAACTTGTGCCAGCAATTAAATACTAGGGGTGGGACAAATGATCGATATTCCTATATATCGTGATACTTTTTTAGTGATACTGTATCGATATATTGAAACTAATAATATTTTGTATATTTCACGAAATAAAAATCTGGCCGTACTTCAATTTAGTTTAGTAAACCTGTTCTAATTATTAAAGTAACTGTCTTTCATAAAAAATACGTTCCATCATTGGAATACAGTTGACTGAATTACTGAGTTTGTTAGTTAGTTATCATGTGCAATGTAACAGTTATTGCAGTATCACCATATTGTGATATTACTCATATCCATGTACCATATGGACTCGTGAGATACCCTGTGATTCCCAGATGCTTGCTATGAACTTCAGCTGATTTGTCTCGGCTAAATTCGTTGGCTTGATGCTAAGTGATGTGTGTAAATAGTCTACCTAATAAAGTGGCCACTGAGTGTTTATTGTATGTGTGTATGAAGGTTGGCAGGCAGGGGTCTATAGGTTACATAAAGTAAATGTGA
The DNA here is from genome assembly GCA_036025475.1 of Philypnodon macrostomus. Taxonomy (NCBI): domain Eukaryota; kingdom Metazoa; phylum Chordata; class Actinopteri; order Gobiiformes; family Eleotridae; genus Philypnodon; species Philypnodon macrostomus. The sequence goes on along the minus strand of JAVQKC010048616.1, from coordinate 6,511 downwards.
GAAAGAAATCCGAGATTCATTATATAAACAGCTGGACAAAGGTTAACAAAAATGGAGCGTCGTAGGCAGGAGCCATGGGATCGAGGGAAGAGCTTGAGAGAATGGCCATTACATAAACAGATAAAGATGGGGCGAATTATTGGTGGCTTTGGCATTACATAAAGAGAGAGGTCCAACATGCAAAATGAATAAGTGAAAGTAGTGGTGGGATTTTTACCCTAACCTGCATGTAGGGCTGAAATTTACCCTAACCATAACCTGCATTTAGGGCGTATATTTACCCTAACCTGCATGTAGGGCTGATTTTTACCCTAACCCGCATGTAGGGCTGAAACAACTAATCAGATTAATCGTGATTACTCGATAATTGAACTATCCAATTATCATTAACTGGAGTATGCAGACTCTTCAAACATGCCAGTTTCTGAGAGAAAAGCTTTTACAGCCCACACAGAGCAGTAATTAAGCCAAAACTGTACCAAAAAAGAAGACCTTTTACATTTAAGATGTGTTCTTTGTCTGTAAATATGCCTCATCCAGAAGCCCTCAGGTGGCGTAGGTTTAAGCATCAACTGGTTCAGATTATGTAAAATGGCTTCTATTTATACATCTTCTGCTGTCCAAAGATTCATTTATTAATCAAAAAGATTTTCAACAGACTAATCGATTAGCTAAATAATCATTAGTTGCAGCCCTTGCATGCAGATGCATGCTTGTAAAGCCTATGCATTTGTTACATTTACATGCATCTGATAACATGACTCCTCAGTTTAGTTGCCTTGGTGGCATCGGCGAGTTTGACCTCTGATCTTTTAATTGTTTGTTTATCCCTGCGCTCAACATCACTCCGCTGCTTTACAGCCTGATCCCCCACTGCCGCGCAGCTCCAGCATGTGTTCTCTCATGTGCCCGTATAGATCGGCTTTGTGCAAATGTCATACAACGCTCTTTAATATCCGTCATTAGAAGGGGTGGCATAAAAGACTTGGGCTTATTGGCGTGTGCTTTTCAGAGGGCGGGGGCTGTGCATCTGTATGTTTTAATGAGGGTCACATTGTCCGTTGATGTTGCATAATAATGATGACCTTTGTTTGACAATACTTGGATTTATAGGTTAATGCTTATGTGTGCCTTAGTGAAATTGTGATATTGTATTTTTACCATATTGCCCATAGTTTTGTTTTGTTTTGTTTTGGTCTATGTCTTCGTTCAACCAATTCTTCTCCTTGTCTTTACAGATACTACTACAACAAGAGGATTCTCCATAAGACAAAAGGCAAAAGGTTCACCTATAAGTTCAACTTCAACAAACTGGTTTTGGTCAACTATCCCTTCATCGACATGGGCTCTACTGGTAAGCCTTTAGTGTGTAGTGTTGTGTGTATGTGACTACATGTCCCTAATCCCACAATAGGATAGCATGATTGCAAGGGATTACTTTGGAGAACATATCATTTCTAAGAATCTGCTTTTTTTCCCTTGGCATTTACAGGAAGCACTGTTCCCCAGAGTGCTCCCCCTGTCCCGACCGGAGCGGGCACCCATTTCCGATTTCCACCTTCAACGCCCTCTGAGGTGCTCTCTCCGAATGAAGATCTGCGCAGCCCGGGGGTGGTGTTCAGCTCTGTGGCACGCAGAGCCCGAGGGTCAGTGAGCGACTGCAGCGATGGCACATCGGTCAACTCGGAGATTGAAGAAGGCCCCATGGTTTCGGCAGAAGAGAGGGCAGCGGAGAGGGGCGTAGGTGGAGGAGGGTATCGCAGCATCATTCACCCGCGGTTATCTCACGAGGCGCTCTTCAGAATGTACCAAGGGAACCCCGCGCATCCAGCTTCACGAGGTCCCCCCGGGCACCGAATCCACCCTGAGTCTCTGTCCCCGTTCCCCGTGTCCCCTCTGCCCGGCCCTGGAGGACCAGGTCTTTTAGCCCCTCCTCTGTCTCCAGCACTGTCTATGACCCCCACCTCTCACCTGCCCTACAGCCCCTCGCCCAGCCTATCCCCCATGCTCGGCTCACACTTCTCCTTCAACCCCGAGGACATGAAGCGCTACCTGAAGGCCCACACCCAGTCAGTCTACAACTACGGCCTCAGTCCTAGGGCGTTTATACAGTATCCCAACATCATCATCCCACAGCCGCACCGGCCAGAGAAGTCAGGCTTGGCCACTGAGAGAGGGCCAGAGAGAGGTGGAGGAGGAGAGCGGGTAGGAGAACGACATCACCATCCTTCTCTGGGTCACTCTGCTCACCATCTCCCACACCCACCTCACTCTGCCCACACGCACCCATCCCACCCCATGCACCACCCACTGCACCTGGGGGAGGAGCCCCCGCACATGTCGCCCTTCAAGTTCAAGCTGCAGCCTCCGCCGCTGGGCAGGAAGCAGAGGGAGGGACAGGGGAAGCTCCGACAGAGCTCTCTGTCTTCAGGCTCTGGCTCCATGTCGTCCACGTCTGGACTGGGATCCTCACTGTCCTTCGGCAGCGACCTGAGCTCAGCCAGCTGCTCGGGCCTGGTCTCCGCCTCATCCTCAACTCAGTCACTTAACAGCGCAGGACTCCCCAAAATCAAGGTTTGTAACAGTAGCCAGAACTAAATATTCATGTTCCCAGTAGTAAGATTTGTACTACAAAATGCATTAACACTGCTGCCTTATTTGTGCAGGTGGAGCCCATCTCTGACATAGAGTCTGAAGAGGAAGTGGAGGTGACTGACATCAGTGATGAAGACCCAGATGAAAGAGACCAGGACTTTGAGTTCTCGCCCCGTTTCTCCAGAGCCCAGGAACACCACCACCATCTCACTAATGGCACATCTGTCCCCTCGCATCAGCCGCACCCTGATGATGACCTAGATGAAGATGTCTTTAAAGCTCCTGCTCCCCCTCCGCCAGGCCTCATGCCCTTCTTTGCTTCACAGCACATACACTCTAACGCCCTCCGCGGACCACCCATCCTGAAGACTGAACCAGCAGAGCCAGGTGACGTGAGCCCACCTCCCTCTCAGACAGGATCAGGGGGAGCGCCTCAGACCAAGTGTATCCCCCTAAAACTGCGCTTCAAGAGGCGCTGGAGTGAAGACCAGCGCATGGAGGCCTCGCAGGAAGAGTCTGATGACAAGAAAGTTCGCCCAGAAGAGGAGAGGATCAGGGAGACCCAGAGTAACGGGCGCATGGAGGTGGAGGAGGACGGGACAGGCAGCGCTGAAGGGGACAGCCCCCCTCCTCTGGTGTACGAGGGCTCTTTAGCCACTCCACTGGTTACACACCGCAGAGTGAGCGCCGAGCTGCACCGTGCCACTGCACAGCTGTCTCTGGAGAACAAAGAGTGCTGATGAAGACACTGTCCAAACACTACTGCTCGAGGCACACTGAAGTGGTGCAGGGATGTGTGAAAGGGCTCCTCTGTTATCCCTTCAACACACTGACAAGACTAAACTCTGAAACCTCCAGTCAGCCTGCAGTCAGCTAGAGGAACCTTTAAACAATCACCTCAGAGACATCCTCATGTCTGTGTCAGGGGTCCTGTGGCACCAGTCCTTTGGGGCGATGAGAGATGTCCCAAGCACAGAGACTAATCAAAATGGAGGACAACTCTGTCACCTGGCCAGTGAAGCTGCAGATATCCTGCCCCGGACTATTTTCTCAGGGGACCCACTCTCACACATAGCTCCATAACAGGACTAGGATGACAGCTTAGCACTCTCCCTATAACATCTCTCAGTCAACTGGACTTCAACAAGTGCCTGTAGGGATAGGGAGAGGCGGACTACTTTATGTTGTAATGTATTTTAAGAAAGTTTAACAGTCGCTAACACATTTGTGGGGTTCATAGGAACGTGTGTCGTCATAACTAGAGTGGGTGTCCTTTGACAAAACATTTCAGACGAGACTCTTAAATCTGGCTCACTCCACTCAGGGAAGCATAATGCTGTATGTTTATAGGATTTGTGCACAGACACAAACAAACAAGCAACTCCAACCAACAGTCAATAGAATTTGTGGACACACTAATCTGTGATAAAAAGCTAAACTCTGATTCTGTACATCCTTCTCTCTCACCGCTTCTCTCCTGCCGCTTTCTCTTGTGGACCATGTTTGGAAAAATCCAAACTCCACCTTCTGATTCCCCAGTGGAGGCGTGAGGGAACACTTTGCTGCAGATGAGACTTCGGGAATGTTGGAACTAGCACCCTCTTGTATATTCAAAAGTCCCTGTCCCAGCAGCACGATACACCAGCTTTTGCTCTGTCAACAATCATAGATAGTGTTAAACAAAACCAGCAAATGTCCATACAAAGAGTCATACATGCACGACACTGCCTTTGGCTCCAGCTCTCTCGTTTTAGCTCAGTGGCACCTGAACTGTTCTGAGGGAGCAGGAACGCCTGAGACACACTGCCTCTCTATGCCTTGTTTTTATAGTGTGTAAAAAAACTGAGCTCTAGTAACACACATATATCTATATATTTTAAATGAGATTTTAAAAGGACCATAGAAATTTAAAAGAAGAGTAATTCAGGATTTTTTTAAGTGGATCATGTTTTGGGAGCCACACTGTCGATCATTGGTACAATAATGGTAATATAAACGGGATATGCAGGATTTTCATAGCCATAACAAACAGAACGCTCATAGGAAACAGATTCAGACACACGTGTTCACTCGGCAGGAAACCCATCTTCAATTTAGCCTCTTCTATCCAGCCAGCTAGCTCCAAAGTCCGCAGAAGCCTTAGTCGGAAGCGAGGAAGACTCAAACGGTTAATCATTACTGCGAGACGAGGTGAACGTCTGACATTTTTAGGTCTGCCCTCAACTGCCCTCAAACTATGCACACGCTCCGAATCAATCTGCTCAAAGGGCCAGCGAGTCTATTTGAACCTCCTTGAGTTTTCATTCATTTTGACCGTCTGTTCATTTTTGATAGACTGAATTTCTACCCCAGTTTTACTCCCCAAAAAAAGCTTGTCCCAACATGCACAAACAAACTCACTGACATCCATTCCCACCAGATGCGTAATCAAACTGACGGCTGCCTTATTACATTCATATCTTCGATTCATCCATTTCTGTTTCTTCTGCGGTTCATGTCGTTACTAGCTGCGGTGTAAAGGGTAAATCCTCTTTCAGATTTCACATTTTTATTTTCCGAAATGCTATAAATAATCGTCTGGCATTATCATTATTATTATTATTATTCCGCAGCTTTTATGTTGTGATTTCGAAACCCCCTCAATTCCTTGCTCGATTCCTCATCCCTGTATTTTTTATTTTACCAATGTAATATAACTAAAAAGTGTACAATTAATTTTGTGAGCTGATGGAGGAATAACATTGGGGACTTGGAGGAAGGGATGACGGACGGGTGGGAGTGATTTTACCAGTTTTTTTTCGTCCTGTATTGTATTTTCTGTTTTATAATGTTACTTTTCTCTCTCGATCGTGTACATTCATTTGACGGGGGACATTTTAAAAGAAGAAAAAAAAAAAGTATTGTTTTACTGTGTATAAGTTCCCCTCTTTTGGGTCTTTTTTGCCTCGTCTCCCTGAGCAGTTACATAACACTGAGATGGAGAGATGACAGTTAATACCATGATGTAACATTGAAATTCTCTATTTCTGTTTTATTTTTCAGACTTGTAATTAAGATGTAATCAGGGTTAATTAAACCTGTTAAAACCCAGTATCAGTGCTGTTGCATTTGTGTGTGTGTGTGTGTGCGCTTTGTTTATATTGGTGACATTTTATAAGTAAACAAGATTAACCTCTCATGTTAGCTTCATTAGCAGCAGACGGTCATATCAGGCCTTAGTGTGTCTATGTAAATATGCACAAAATACACTGCCATTAAATAAATCAGTCACACTAATATTTCGTTGGACAGCCTCTAGTTTTGATTACGACTTCTGCCAGATCACGAGATGTATTTCCGTCCACATATGATGGAGAGTCAGACCGCACAGATTCTCAGTGGGGTTAAGGTCTGGACTCTGTGGGCCCATGTGTGAAAATGATGTCTCATGCTCCCTGAACCACTCTTTCGCAATTTGAACGCAATGAATCCTGGTATTATGATCTTTTAAGTAAAAAATCCAATGAACCTGGTCATTCAGTACATTCAGGTAGTCAGCTGACCTCATTCTTTGGGGAAATAATGTTGCCGAACCTAGACCTGACCAACTACAGGAGGCTCACTCCGATTTGCCTAATTTATCCGAATGGCGATGTTAGTTTTTTTGGCCAGGCGGTGAATGAAACAGCTCAAAACTATGGGCTTGTAATTCTCAAACAGTCGCTCATAGTCTTTCTGTCGTCAGTCTTTTGCAGGTTTACTCAAGAGATGTTATTTTTACAGATTTAGTGCAGTTGTAGTCCTGGTTTTGGCACAGTTTAGCTCTTGGTGAATAGTTCTGGTTTAGACCTGGTTTAGTCCTGGTTTAGACCTGGTTTAGACCTGGTTTAGACCTGGTTTAGTCCTGGTTTAGACCTGGTTTAGTCCTGGTTTAGAC
>JAVQKC010048597.1:0-10809 GCA_036025475.1 Philypnodon macrostomus | reverse complement strand
CCCCCCCCCCCCCCCCCCCCCCCCCCCCCCCCCCCCCTCGAGGAAAGAAAAGAACTAGAATAATAAATTTTTTAGCACTGGCGAGGAAGTCCGCATTTTTAAAAGTCTGCTGAAATTTCCATTCTCGACAGACAGCATAAACATATTAGAAGGACTTTTATTCATCATATTACTTCTATGATGGGATTAAAATGTATTATATGTCTATGTTTGTTCACCTTTGAAGGCCTGTATTTCTTCTATGTTTTTAAATATCTAAGTACCATTATCTAACTACAGTGTAAAAGTGTGCTTTAAAAACAGCAGAAAATCATGAAGAAATTGTCCCACCTTCATGTTCACTCGGTTGATGACAGTGACTTTAGATAATCAGAAACCTGCTGCAGAGAAAGGGGCATGGCTCAGATGTGGTCAATTACTGAGGCGGTCCTTTGAATGTCAAAAATGCATTTTACTTTTCAGTCTGGTCTGCATCTTAAGTTATTCCAAAGGACAACTTGTGAGTCAGGCCTTGATTAAATAGATCAGGGGATCAATGTTTCTTTTTTAATGGTTCATTGCAATTACTAAGGAGTTTCCAAAGCTCTGCCCCTGCCTTTCCTTTCCGTTAGGCTTCCTCACATGTGTTTGAGTGCTAAAGGATTGGTCTAATAAAAGAGCAGCCAACCATAGCAGACTGAATTAATAACTGACTTAATCATAGCTGATCTGTGGTGTTACCTGTAGTCCTGGTAGATCACTGGAGAGTGTGTCTGCCACATCTATACACCTCACTGCACTGTCAATCACATCCTCTCATTAAACGCACACAGGGATTATACAAATATGTACGACTACTTCTACAATTTTATAACAATGTCAATGAAAGAGTAGATTATTTGATTGCACAGCATTTTCAGATCAAATTCCCTGTCCCACAAATTTAAGCTGTGTCCCACAATTTGACTCATGCTAGCACAAATATTATATTTGTCTTATACTTTACACGTCTGCATGTTCATTAAATACACAGAACCTTTGTATACTACGACTATTGTTGTGGATAATCCATGTCTGCCAGACTTTGTAAGTCAGGGTCTGTTATACAAATGCCATTTCCTTGGTCTAGTAAATTATATTTATATATTTATATATAGACAGTAGCAACATAAATAGGAATAAGCACACTTCATTTCCCAGTGTACGTCCTCACTTCAATGGTCTCATAAACTAGTATGATTTCAATACATGGACTTTGGTTCAAAGCTGGATACAAAGCTGCCAGAAGTCACAACAAAATCTAACATTGTTCCTGATGAAATGAGACCAAAATATTCAAGTAAAAGAATGATAGGCCTATATTTCATCTGAGCTTTCATTTAAAGTTCATAGCTTGAAGGCTCTGGGTTAAAAGGACCTAAAAGGACAGAGTATCAACTAGTCCTTATCGTAATGTCTATGGAATGCATCCTGCTAAATTGCTTTCATTGTGTGCGACATCTTTGGAGAATTGTGGGAAATTATTGTTCAATCTGGCCCTTCACTGAAAAGACTCCAGCGCCGGAAAACTTTCTATTTAATGGGCCATAAAGATTTGTGATCACATACTGTGCACATAAACGGAGACAGCTTCATTTTGACGCACATCAAAGTCTGAGCTAATGTTTCAAAAACGCTACAAAAGTTTATTTAAGTACTGTAGAGAAATCAGAAAAGTCAGGATTGTGGCAATAACAGGTTGAAATAATCAGATGTTGCCCTGTGGTACAATATTACATTTTAGTTAATAGAAACAAATCCACCATCTTACGCTTTCAGATATGTTGATTGTGCCCATGAATAAAAATGTGTAATTCAGCAACAACATTATGAGGTGTAGGCTACTCCGCCTAAGGCCCCTAGTTGTTGGGGTAGGTTCCAGACAACAGCAGAAGAAGAATAAATACAGGAACTTCAAATCGAAATGTGTTTGGCTGCACAACACAAGCATGCCACTCAAGGAATCATTGTCTGAAATTGCTCCTGCACCTTTTTTCTTATTTCACAAAAACATCATTAAACATCAATGTTTGTAATGTCTTTGTTCACACCAGGGGCCCCACTCCAAACTGCAATCAAAATGCCTCACACTTGTGTCCGGCCTCTGGCAAATGGCTCTGGCGAATGGCTCTGGCGAATGGCTCTGGCTTTTCCATTAATTTCCATGTACAGCTATCTATGTTTATTTAACCTCCTAATTCCTGTAAATAATTGGAGTTTGTGGTGTAGGGCAGCGGTGTGAAGGAGTCATGATGCCAGGTCTATTAAGTTGTTGACACTTTGGGGTGGGCCTTACTGTGGGCTAATGCAGAGTGTGACCGAGCAGAACCATCTTCATTATCCCGCAGTAATGTTTCATCGCTCGGGGCTTGGACACTGATGGCTGCCCACTCATTTCTGCTGCTGCTTGTGTGTCATTTCATGTCAAAACTATCTTCTGCAAATGGTTACAGAAAGAACTATATTGTGGTTAGCACTTTTGCTAGTTAATAAAGTACATTTTTGCACTTGGTTTGTATGAGTTTACATATTCTCACCATGCAAGGGGCTGTGTTCTAGATGTTCCAGTTCTCCCATCAACTTCATGCAAGATGTAAAGGCCTATTCATTCAAAACTGTACTTATTAAACTACAGTCTACAATGTATGTCTAAGAGTAACTGGACATTGTCTATAGTAAACCCTGCCTAAGGCCTAAAGTACCTCTAATTGGAATAAGTGGACAAGATGAATGAATGAAAATTAACATTTAATTGAATGGTCAGATGTTGTTTTGAATTTTATGTTTTGTATAATTGGAGCATGATAAAATGTTTTTGGTGGAGGTTTATGCGTTCATATAACATATAAACAAACTTCTTCTGAGCTCATATTTTTTGTGCAATTTCACATCCCTTCTATCTTCTCCAAATGTCTGGTTACTTCAGACATTTTTAGAAAACATTTCCTCTGATTTCTGGTTTATTTCAGCTGTCGTACATCAATCTCCTGTTCCCGGTCCCATCTTCCTCTAGTGCTTGAGTGATATTGCATCATGTTGCTTAGGTCTTTTCTCACGCTCATATTTTTATTTCCCATTTGCTTAGCTCTGAGATGGTGCCATCACTGGTCGGCCTGCACTCGTGTTATTTGTACATCTTCACAATTTCACTGAACCAAATCACTGCTCACTGACATTCACTTTCACTACTTCTGTTGCTCTTTATGTGTGCGAAGAGTTTAACCCTCAACGTCCTGGACTAGGTTTTGTATTGAATGTATGAGAACATATATCCCCCCTTATAGGATTATATTATAGGATTCTAATGCCATTCCCTTTCCCAGCTACTTTGGGGCAAGGTGATATACCACTTCTCAGGGAGTCACTGGCCATTGTCCAAGGTGAACTCTGTCTCAGGCCCAAAGTAGCTGAGATAGCCTCCTTTCACAATCAAACATTAATAAGCAAATGATGAATTTAAACTTACAGGTCAGATGTTATTTTGGTTTCACGTTTCTGTTTTTTCATAATTGCAATATTATGTATGATATGATATGCTTTATATATATATTTGAGAGAGATTCTTATCCTTAACTGTACAACCAAAAGATGCAGTCAATTAAGCTTTAATTGGATTTCACCACTAGGTTAGCGTCAAAGGATCACTGGCTCCTGATTTCCCTCTATCTGCATTTTCTGAACTTTATAGTAAATAACTTCTTTTTGAGCTGTGCCAATTAATGTTTAGGGAATAAACAGATCCTTTCTTCTACACACTGTCATGTTGTCCACTGTCAGGAGTAACTACTGCAGAAATAAACACATGAATAATAATAAAATAAATAGCATGTCTTCAAGTATGAGCCACAAAATCATAACATGGGAAGATAAAAACAAACTTTAGTTGATTTTTATTAGATAGTTTGTGTATTTTCTCTGAAGTGGTTTGGTCCAAATGTTACAGGCTGCTTGATCAGAAAAGGCCAAAGCAACATACATGTTTTATATTCAGCATTATACCAGGTGCTGCTACATTATAACAAAATCATTTTCAAATCGTATTGAATATACTACAGTTAATTACAATCATTTTTCCACCCAAACTGCTCCACACTGCTGCAGCTTCAATCAGATTGAATCAAATCCTCTTAATGAGCTGCTCTTGGTGTGAAATAGACCCAGCACATCCTCCATAGATCATTTCGTGTCAGATATCACATAATAACTAACTAATCAGGAGCTTCTTATGGACGAGCTGGTTTATAGGAGATGATCTTCTGTCGCTAGAACGAATAATTTGTTCTTTTTCTGCCTCATGAGATGGGTTTGACCTCCCGTAATCAATTTTACATCAGCTGATTGGCTCCAGTGGCACAAAGGTCTCAATATGAAAGTTCCATGCACTATTGGGGGTGTGGTCAGTGTTGAGTCAGTAGGAGATGCAGTGGTGCAGGCAAATTTAAAACCATAGGTGTGTCCAAAGTGCAGCCCAGGGTCAAGTCATAGCACACAGCAGGATTTCATATGGCCCTCAGCTTGTATGATAACTCACGGCTCTTCGGTATCGGTGTTTTAAAGAAAACAAACTAATAAAACAGACTTTTTATGTGTATGTGCCACATAGAAGGTAGTAAAATATGTTTGGAAATAAAAAAAAAAGATGATCAATATATACAGATGATCAGGGATATAGTTATGTTCCAGACACAGACAGACCAGTGGATTTCATCATTTAAATATTGAAATACAGAAAATACTTCACTCTGGGATGTATGGTCATTTAATAAATACAATTATAATTGGTTATTGAAAATATTACTGTATACATATATATCTATAAATATAAATATTACTGGATACATATAAGTAGTCCTGTAGTTTGTGAAAGAATTTCCCCCACATCTCTGTTACTAATAATTGCTTCAAATCTTTTTTCAATAATCAGGAAGAAGCCTCAAAAGCTTGACAAGGCTTCATCTGTCCATCTCTGGCAAGCTTTGTTAAAAAGAAAAACTTCAGGTAAACCATCTGGCACATCCTCTCATTAATCACAAAGGCTGATCACAAAGACTAAATAAATTTAGATTCTGATCTAAGAGAGGATTTTCTGTTATCCAATAAACATACACCAGGTACATAGGTTCAAAGCGGTCCACAGAGCAGGCACCCCTCACAGGGATCTCTTTTGGGGGGATTTGCCACCATGACCTGACTACACTGTACCGCACTAGTGGAAATGTGCACTTTTTGCATCATCTAAAAAGACTCTCACTTTCATATTTCCTGCTTATTTGTCCTCTGAATGACATTACTTACACAGATTGGACCGTATACGTCTCATTTTATTCAAAGTCTCTCTTGAACCTTTTTTCTTTTCACTTCAGCTTTGCTCCGGTGTCTCTGCTGTGATTCCTGTTTCCACCGGGCCCCGAGCTAATCAAAGCCTCCCTTTCTGCTTTAGCTGTCACACAGGCAAATTCCCTACAGCACATCCTTATTAGCCCCGAGTTTAAAGCAGCAGCAAAGTCACACTGACAAGATCCGGTGGGCCGTGTCTTAAGAAGTGGTTCATTCAGTTTTGGACACTATGGATGTGGGCTGATGACTGTGCATGTCTCCTCCCTCTTCACCAGCCGTCCTCAAAGCAATGGATTAGTGGAAGGTGTGACTATGACAGCTGTAACTATTCTGATCTAGTTCAACATGACAGTACTGTATCTCAAACACTTGAAATGAGAATCTGTGGTCTTTGCCAGGTGATGAAGATGAGTTTATCTAGTTCAAGTCAATGTTGTGATCTTTTTTGCTTCCAAACACGTCTCTTTAAACAAAGGACCAACAATATTCTTACAGATAGATTTGCAAAGTTAAGCAGACAATTTTTATTGCAACATAGAAGCCCTTCTCCCTCTGCGTTCCCAAAAGTATCTGGTAGTGGCTATAATGCAATTATTTTGAGCTTGGATTTTTGCCAATGTTTGTTGTTGGAGAGTTGGCTTGTCTTAGCACAAATTCAAAAAGGTAATAGTGGAACTGAAGCAAGAAAATGTGCACAGTGTTCCAACTTAGCCAAAAGTGGCCAGTAAAGAGATGTGTTTTAATATTTTCTTGAAATTGTGTGGTTCAACGGATAGAGCATTTACCCCTTGACTAGACAACACCCAAGCCGTCTGTGGGCACTAATACCATTGTCAGATAGATGCTGGTAAAAATCTGCACTTCCCAACTGCTTCTTGTGATTGTATAGGACATATTACTGAAGAATTTTGGCTATTGAGAAAAAACACTGACTGACTCACTACATCTAACATGAAGGCTGAAAGTTAAAACTCATTGTTAACCATCCAGAGATACTTTTGTGCACTTTTTGACAATAAGTTTTTCTGGAGCAGAAAGGACTGCAGATGTGGTCTCACCGGATGCGCCCGCTCCTCCGTGGCTGTCACAGGGCTGATAGATTATTCAATACTTTAATGAATGAGGTGTCAGGGGCGCTCAGTTCGGGCCTTTGGGCAGAATGATTTCTCTGTGTCTACCTCTGTCCTGGTCTACGCTGCTGTTATCGATTATGATGAGGCTTTCTCCTCTTCAGTTATTACAATATCGACCCCAGACTGATGTAGGAGAACGCACTGAATAGAGCCGTGAAGTTTTGGACAAATAATAGGAAAGGACCAAACAAACAAAACAACAAGTTGTGCCAAAAGAGGAGCAGCTTTTTAAAGAGGAAGGTATGTTTGGACAGTTCAGCACATCTAATACAAAATACAATGAAAATGAATCATGAAGTAAAAAGTACTGTACATAGTAGCTACTGTAGTTAAGAATGCAGTAGCAATGCTTTCTGAACAGCATGCAGATCCAGGATTTTTATAGTATCTTATTACTGTGAAATAAGCCTATATTTTTTTGCTTCTAGTTAGCAACTATCTTCACCTGGTTTAGCCCCACAAACCTGATTTCAACATCACTCTTTCTGGGATTAGCGTGAAAAGATAGAAAGATTTGAGCAGCCTACAACCACTGAGGAAATTGTGGGAGGAACCTACCTGTACTTCAAAAAGTACAAGTGGACTTTTGGATGTTTCTACTGAACGCTCACTTTGCATTTTCTAAGCTGATTATATAAATCAACTAGCTAAAAGGCATATTTTCTGACTTTTGAAAGCTTATTTGATCTGACAGCATGTCTTCAAACCAGCCTAAAACATTTGCATTTACAGTTGAACGTGTTGTACCTTCAAAGACTAATATTGTACTCAGTTATTCAATCACATTAGTCCCACAAGCTCTGAAGTTGACCACATCCCTTAGTTAATTTGTGAGTGTTTTGTCCGTCCTTAGAGATTTCAAAAGTAAGATGGCCGACTCTCCATAAACTAATTTGTCCCTCGGAGTGCGACCTCAATTACATTAATCCCACTCTTAATCTGTGCACTCCTCTACCTCCCTCTACATATACTGACCTGCTGTCTCTTGTGTCTTCATCAACACAGTCGTCCACAACTTTCCTAAAATAAAATTAAAGTTTTAAAAAACGACTATCTGACCCTGTTCCATGAAATAAAGTAGGAGGGACTAAAGTAAAACTTGTCTACGATTGGTCAAAGTGGTAACCAGCAAAGTCTGATCTGATCTTGAGGTCAGGAGAGGGACTGAACTAAAAATAATAATTACCTACATCATAGAACATGGTCAAATTATGCATTTTTTGAACATTTTTTAATGACTACACCTTGAAAACTTGAGTTGACGCCTGAGCACTCCATCCCGGAATGAGGGCTCAATATTTTTGTTTTATTTAGCCTTTGTTGCTGCAAACCCCACCAATTAATTCTTCAATGTGTTGTGTTGGTAAAAAAGATATTCAATCATTTATTTGTATTCACTCTAGGCTTTGACTCTTCACCCAAATCAATATGTTTGCCAGATTACCTATCTAGTGTGACATAAATCAACCTTTTCTCAACTTCATCCACAAATACAAGCCAAATCAGTTTTTCTAAATGATAAACTAGGAACGTTATGGGCAGGGAATGCCTTGGTATTTCCCTGGAAGAGCTGGAGGAAGTGTCTGGGGAGGGGGATGACTTAACGGAATGACTAAATGACTGTTTGTAGACAGGCCCGTGGATGAAATGGAAGACAATGAAAGGATGAAATCAGTTTCACCATTTCGGGTAATCAAAACAATAGAGTTCATATACACTAACCAGTGAGCCTCAATTGAACCTCTCTGTGGCCTTATATGTGGCCTTATATTTAGGTTTAAGCACTGAGCAAAAGGCCACCAAAGATTTCATCAGATTTCCATAAAAGAGAGAAATACTTGAGGCCATTCCTCCCTGCCATATGACAATTACAGGTTAATAATTCAATCTGAGCTTTTGCTGAGGCCTTGTTTTCTGTCTTAAAAAAATGAAGTATCTTAACTTATGAATCAGATCACTGTTTTATTGTTTGTGATGCACATAAATCCTATACAGCCTCAAGCATATTCATCTATAAGGCCTGACATGTACAGATAAATATTATAATACAGGAAAAACAAGTGATGCTGGAGTATAATGGTCTAACAGAGGAGCAGCCTGTACAATTTAATGAACAATATAATTAAAGTAATGGCTAGTATACTGATCAGGCTTTATGACCTCTGACAGGTGAAGTGAATAACACAGATTTAATCTTCATCGTGGCACCTAATGAGATATACTGGGCTGCAACTAGACGTTTGGTCCTCAAGGCTCATGAGTTAGAAGCAGGCAAACAGGCAAATGTAAGATTTTGAGCAAGACGTGTTAACTAAAGGGTTATTAAACAGCATCTCTAAAACTGCAGCTTTTGTGACCTGTACTGGTCAAGTATAGTCCAAGGAAGGAATAGTGGTGAACTGATGACAGATGATGCAAGTGTGGAGTTAAGGCTGGCCCCTGTGGTCCAATACCACGATAAGTAATCTCATATCACTAAAGAAGAAGTGTCACATACATTGCATCACATATTTTTTTCATGGGGCTGCACATATATGACTTCCAATAAAAATAATTGGCAGGCGGTCTTAATGTTACATATCTGCATAAGCTCAGACTGTATAGCTCATGGATGATATATGTTATGGTTTTCTTAGGAAGTCAAGCATGCTGAAGCAGGTATATAAAGCATTAAATCAGACTACTGCCTAGAGCGTGCTGTTCTCTTGTCATCAGCGAGGGAACATATTTTGTGCTTATACTCCGGGCTATTGTGTGTGAATGGACAGATTTTATGGAGTGCTTTGCGGCCAGTGTGTTAGTGCTGATCCCTGTAGTGTGTGTGCATGTAGGATCAGGAATGAAAGGGAAAAAGTCTGAAAACCAACATCTCCACAAGAAGAAAGAGGATTTAGAGCAGCTTTGAAGCCCAGGGCTGTATCTCTACCTTCGAGAGATATCCCATCGCCTCACGTTCGCATATATCCGCAGTAATTCTTCACATTCCCAGACATTTCATTGCTTTCTCTGCTCACTAAGAGACGCAGAAATGAATCCATTAGGTTATATAATGTACCCTCAGAGCAAAAAGAAAAAAAACTCAACAATGGCCTTTGCAATTATACAAAGGTTTTTGTCCAAATATAAGCCAATAAGCACAGATACGGACTAACTTCAGTTCTTTTGGGTGTCCCCTTCAAGCTGTAGTCTGGAGGTTTCCTAGAAAAGGGAATTGTGAATCATTAAAAAAAACATACTAGACCAGTTGTAATTGATTTTTACTTTGGTCAAATCAAATCAGAGTTTATGTGGGCCACGCTATTCAAAAAGAAGGCTCCTAAATGTCATAGGGCAAACCTTGATTTGATGTTACTGTAGAGGTCAGGGGAGGGACTAAAACAAAAAAACCTCTCACCCTATCTTCATCATTTTTCTCTCTCATCTCAACTATTTGGGTGGCAGTACCTCAGGTTTTGGGTTGACGGCTCGATTCCCACTCCAACCAGTATACATGCTGCAGTTGTGTCCTTGAGCAATGCACTCACATTTCGTTTGGTAGAGGACAGAGACACTATGGCCCAGGGCAGTGGTGGCTACAGAGATAGAGCAATGAATGAATGATGGACTCAGTTGTAAAGCTCTTTGTGAGTCATGTAAAGCCCTATATAAATCTAAACTATTATTATTATTATATTCATGTCTTTTACGACATCCATAAAGTGTCCTGTCTGGCATCATTCTATCCACATTTTCTCTATCCCTCCTCCTCTGTCTCAATCGGACTTTCCCCAAGACATCTAACATGGGCTTTTCTTGTATTCTTTTTCTGTTCAGGCGACGCCACAAAATATAATATTCTTCCATCTGGATCCTTCTCTCAACATTTTTCACAACTTCCAGAAAATCTCTTCTTCTTCTCTTCACGGCAGAATTCCCACCTCAATGATAGATGTTCCTATAAGTGCTATAGAAAGGATGGGGTTACTGGCAGAGGAGGAGGAGTTCTGGTTTATATCAAAGACTCATTTTTAAACCAAGAAAGTCCAATTAGATGAAACCTTATCAATTGAAAGTGTATGTGTAAATGTTGCTTTGAACCCACGCATGACATTTAACAAACATATTGAAAGCCATTTCAGACCTGAATACCACTTTATCCATATTAGTCCTGTCCTCAGGTCTCTGCACTGGCTTCCTGTCGAGAATAGACTTTAAAACGGCTCTGCTTGTGTATAAGTCTCTCCATGGCTTAGCACCAAAGTACCTCTCTGACATGTTGGTCCCATATGAACCATCTCAGACCCTGAGAACATCAGGCACAGGCCTTCTGCTGGTGCCCAAA
>JAVQKC010048592.1:0-11249 GCA_036025475.1 Philypnodon macrostomus | reverse complement strand
GACCTCCCAATTTCAATTCAAAATGGCCGACTTCCTGTTTGTTGTAGGGTGGGGTCATAATAATATTTTATGTTGGGTACACTGTGGAGAATCACTGTACCAAGGTTCATTGCTCTCTGCCCAGCTCACTGTGCCAAAAGACGCGGACGGACGTGATTCCATAATATCGTCGTTTCACCGATATAATGAGAACATGTACTACATGCTAGTAGTCTACTTTGGCCATTAAATAGGGCAGGGGTTCCCAAAGTGGTGGTCAGGTATTTTTGATTTTTCTATTTAATATTTAATATACCATAGGTCTATTTTTGCCCTGTGCACATTTGTATTCTTTAACTCCTTCTAGGGACAGTGGGCATGTTTGGCATTATTTTGGGGGTCATGTCTGAAAAGTGTGGGAACACTGATCTAGGGTGTAGTGTACCTCTCCTCAAGCCAAAGTAGACTGGATAGGCTCCAAGCATCCTTAGTCCTTAATGGGAAATGAAGTTCAAACACACATTACAAAACATCAGAAACATTCAAATGTGTCCACAAGTCTCATCTTGTATCCTTCTGCCTATATGCCTATGTAAACCAAACCACCCCTCTTTATCTCTTTCATCGTTTTCGTCAAACTT
Organism: Philypnodon macrostomus; assembly: GCA_036025475.1. NCBI lineage: Eukaryota > Metazoa > Chordata > Actinopteri > Gobiiformes > Eleotridae > Philypnodon > Philypnodon macrostomus. The sequence goes on along the minus strand of JAVQKC010048592.1, from coordinate 10,629 downwards.
TCTGTAAAATCCTTTTGAAACGTGCGGGCCAACAGGCAAAAGCATGAAACTCCAAACAGTAGGCTAAGCCCTGATAAAGTGTTATGTTCATTTCTATATGTCTAGCCATAGCTCAAGCAAGCATACAAAAGAATGTGAATCGTCCAGATAATAGAAGCAGGTGCAACCTTATTACTGAGGATTTGTGATCTCTTAGACCTTTGTAGGAAACAGGCGAGGAGAGAAGAACCAAAGACATTCGTACAATGATAGTACAGTCCTTCTTTTTTCAGGATGGTACTTATCACTGTCATAGTGTCCTGACCTTTTAGAGAGCTTAATCTAAATCCTTGTTTTGTTGAATTGTGACATTAATGTGTCATGGCCTGTGTGTGTGTACTGCTAATGACTCAGTGGTTCAGTCTTTTTTGTATATTCTGTGGTTGAGCATTTAACGCTTCCCAGTGTATAAAATCTGGTGTTATAGGACTGGCACCATGAGGACCTCAGTAAAACAGAGTTCTGTTCTCCTAAAGGGCTTTGAAACTACCCAAGAGTCACTCCAATCCATCCACCAATATAACTTGCCAGTTCAAAATACTAGTAGATCAATGTAAATTGCCAATTGTTTTGCACATACAATGGTGGTAGTAAGCTACCTCTGTAGCCACAGTTGCCATGGGGCGACTGACAGATGATGATGCAGTGACTATCCACCACAACAATCACTGTCACATTCATACAGGCAAGAAATGTGGTGTCATGCTCAAGGACACAACAGCAGTATGGACATATGGCCAGAGCTGCCAACCTTGTGGTTAGTGGATGCTCTTTTTTTATTTGACCTTTATTTAACCAGGAAAGTCCCACTGAGATTAAGAATCTCTTTTTCAGGGGAGCCCAGGTCCCAACGGGGAACCTATTGTACATGTTTTTAGTGGTAGGGGAAACTGAAGTGCCCAGAGGCCTCTTGCTGTGAGGTAAGAGTGCTAACCACTGTGCCACCATGCTGCTCTATATAAAGTTGGATGCTTTATATAAAGTTATACTTAGTTATAACTAAACACATTTGTAGGTCAGTAAATATAATCTAAAAAACAATAAACGTAAAGTGATTATGGGGTACCGTTACTTCAAAATATTATTACTCAAGTAAAAGTAACTAAGTATTACCCACCTCTGGTATACACTATGTTGCTGACTTCTTTTAATGCTTTACTATTTTGACAGCCCCTTCCCCCCACTAAAGTCATCTTGAACTTGAACTGGTGTTTGTTTCCGACTTCTGTGCTTAGTTGGAGCCTGTCAAGTTCATGGAGCTTGAGGCGACGTGATGAGGCAGAGGAGGGGCAGGATGAAAACATCAAAACTCAACGCTTCACTAAGTTCCACAAAGCTGACCTACAAATCCACCCAACACGAGCCCACCCACAACCCTCCTGCACCCGTACACTCACCCACATCCGGGGGGAGGAGTCCGAGGTATTGTTCCTCCTGTGGCTCGAGGTGGCCTGACCCCACACCCTGCTGTTCAGACCTTGTTATTGGCTGCCTGTTACTGCAGCAACAATCAAGGGCAACCGCCTCACCGAGAAGAATAACAGAAAGTATTGGAATTAGCAGGACCTGGGTTGACCCAAGCTGCTGACATACATAACAATGTCATCATGATAAGTTAAGACAAGATAATGCAGACTCACTGTCTGTGTGTATACCCACTACTAGATGGTGATGCATTAGATATGGCTGACTTTTAGAATTGGTAAATGTGTCTTGTAAGCATCACTTTAGGTATTTAACGGATCACCAGATTTTTCCATTTGGCCCAATCTTGTGCAATGTATTCTCTGCGCCCCCACCATGGTCAGCCCACACTTTCTTGATATCGTTAATCTTGTCTTTGGTCTTCCCTTCCGTCAATTTCCAATTACCATTCTTATTAGTAATCTCTTCTCCAGGCTGTCAGTCCTGAGCACACGCCCAATGAAAGTCAGTTCCCTTGCATTGAGTGTGTTGGGCAGTCTAATTTTACAATACATATTTCCAATACTTCTTTGTTCATATTGGTCTGTCCAACTACAGTTCAAAACTCAAAAACAAAAGTCTTTTTGTCAGTGTTTTTGAAGGACCCAGCACTCCATCCATTTGTTGCAATAGAGAAACCAGGTTGATGAGTAGTCCTAATTTGGTTTTCAATGTGATACTCTTATTTTTTCAGACGTTGGAAAGACATTTTTGACAATTGCTATTCTTGTCGCAGTAGGTGTTTGTAAAATCGGCTCCAAAGTATGACGTTCTCCACAGCTTCTCCGTGTGTCTGCAATCGTCTTTTGCAGCATCTCTTTGAAGTTTCATTGCTTTTGTTTTCTTTGCGTTGACTAACAATCACACTTGTTCACTTGCTTCTCAAACTCTATCAACTAGTTCTTGGAGTTCCTCTTTTGTACCAGCGACCAACAGTTTTACTTCCTTCAAAGTTGTTTAGGGCTTTTCTCATAATAGTTTCAGAGTAGATATTGAAGAGATGAGGAGATAAAATGCATCCTTGTCGTATTCCTTGTTCAATTTGAAACCATTAAGTTAATCGTATTCTAAAGCAAATCATGAATCACCATATCAAACGCTTTTGTATCGTCAAATTGATTATAATTTTAAAATTTTAGATTTGGTTTCTTGTGCCTGTTTGTTCTTCATCTATTTCTTCTTTAAGTTTAATCTTCATTCTTTTAAGTATTATTTAAGTATTTCACTGCTATAACTTCTAAGTGCTATAGTTCTGTTGTTTTTACACCTCATCATGGTGTCTCCCTTCTTGGGAATGGGTACAGAGTTTACCCAGTACGTTCCCAGTACAAGCTCAAAACTGCTATCTACATTTTCCTCCAATCAGAGTATAAACAAAGATTCAATTTCAAACCAGGCTTATGTTAAATACGTTCAGCTTTAGTTACAATAGTTCAGCATGATGTCTCACAATACATACTTCCATACAATGCAAACTAACTAAATTATTGGATGTCTATACTTCTTAGTAAAAAATCTAAATTATAATTTCCTTATTTTGTCATAGGCCCTATAACAACATAACATGACTCAAGATATATTATTGACAAGCTGTTAGATTCCATTTAGGGGAGCTCTGTTCTGTTATTTTGCAGTTTTACTAGGACTAGGACGTCTTTATGCTCAACCACTCTTCAACTTGAAACAGCTCTACCACCACCAAGTGGCCTAAATCAGTTAGCGCACATCAATTGCAATTGAACGTTTATTATTGCATTTACTGGTTACAAAGTGCAACAAGACAATCACAGTCTGTTTAAAATGATAACAATAATTGAACAACAATATGACTTCAGTGGTGAAATATTAGTTGACCAAAGCTGCTTTCATATTTGTATATGGATAAAATGTTAGCTACCTTTCAGACTTGTTACTGGACATATAGGTTAAGAGGCCTGAGAGCTGTCTGTCACTCACAAGCAAAGTTTCATCTGATGAGAAACTTTAACAGAGGCACTTCAGGTGGGTCTTTATAAAGATGCATCATCCCCTCCACAGAGCAACAGTAAAGCTTTACGGTAGTCTCCACTGGTGTCACCCTGAAACATACAAATATTATAATTTCATTAAAAGATAATAGAGACCATTCACACAGTATATATATATAGAATATGTACCTTAATCATAGAGTGCAGAGAGCAAGCAAACATGCGTCTAAACTCCTTCCTGGTGTCCAACATGTCCACTTCACTACGGCTCACCATCACTCTGATCAGAGTGTTGTCATCAGTTCCAGCCCCCTATGAGGTTATTGATATTATACTCTCACAATATTCCAAATCCAAACATGAAACACATGAAGACTGACAGCTGTGGTGTTAATATACAGTACTAAATACATGGTTGCTTTTATATTTCTCTACGCAGACAACAGTCGTTAGTAAAACTGTTTTCAGACTCTTACCTTCATGGCATGGTACAGGGTTTCAGCAAAATAAGCTGGAACACTCCTGGCACACTTCACTTTATAAAAAGGAGAAAGAATGGCAGACTGGAAGTTATAAATAATATTTTTTTATACTAACAATTTTGACCAAAAATATTTTCTAGTTCTTACCAACAGCATGGAGCAGTCCCCTGAGATTCCCAGATGTCTCCCTCTGAATGCTTTCCTCTATCTCAAATCCAGTCATTTTCATGTAAGCATCAAACACTGTAAAAAAAAAGTTTAATATGATTCAACAAATGTCTTATTTGTTTATTTTATTAAGATCCAGAAGTAGATCACCTTTCCTCAGGTGCTCTGCGCTGCGGTTGCCCAGAATGGTCACAAAGGATTGTTCATCTGTGCCATACTTTTCCTCTCCTGCCTTAAACAGGGCCTAAAGCCAAAGAAGAAAGGACGTCTCACTTGAACCATAAAAATGCAGGTGTTATTCTGCACACCACTAGGGGGAGGCGTAACACTGAATAACATCTCCACAATAACACAATGCCAGAAAACACATGACAGTCACACCCTCAGACACAAGACAAAGATGACGTTCACATTAAAAAGTAATGTATTTACGGATTAAATATCAAACTAACTTGAGCATCAGCCTCAATGTTTCCCTCCTGGATGCCATGCTGCCTGTTCCCCTGAGAATACACAACAATAGTGTTTACGTTACAACACTTAGGACTAAAGAAGATAAAGAAATGTATGACACTAAAAGCTCATCCTAACCTGCAGCAGAATGACCAGAAGTCTCTTGAAGTGTCCTGAAGTGTCTCCACAAATGTCCTCCTCCAGGTTATCGTCATACTCTAAGGATGCACGATTACTTGTTACTTAACTTAATCCATACGCAAACAAAATACAAGTCAAGCCTGCTTTGTGTTTCTAGGAACTGTAATACTGGGCTGTGTTGTGATGAGTTGCGAAATCACCAGCTCTTGTAGGCTAACTGTGTGACTCACAGAGAAGTTAGCGAAGATGATTTGAATGCCAAATTTTTACTGGCTGGCATGTGATATTACAATGTGGAATCACTACTATTGATTTTATCTTTGGGTGAAATAAGATGTACTTTATTAAACTTAGTTTTACCCTGTCTATACGCGGCCACAATGTCCTTCACTTGCTGGGGTGTTCTGGAGGCGAGAATCTCGATCAGCACTTTCTCATCTGTTCCAGCACCCTATAGAGACAGGAATGTTAATTCTACAAGCATGACATGTGTTGATATGTTGTATAGCACAAATGTCTCCAGTATCACAGATTACCTTGATGGCATCGCGGAGGGATGTCACGTCATAGGCAAGGGGCGGGGTCATCAAAGCCACAATGAGGGTCTCGAATTTCCCTCCCAGCTCTCCTTTGAGGTCATCAATCAGGTCCTAAACGTATGCCAAGTCAATTTTAAGTGCATTTTCTGGCCTTTTTGTACCAGTAACAAAATGAATCCTGAGTTGATGCTTGTGGCTCATATTTGACCACAGTATTCTACAGAAATAACAAAACATGATCAGTGGTGAATGTCTAACCTTGCCAAATAGAGTTTTATAGGTGTTCTTGATCTCCTGCCTCTGGGCGTTACTGCGTCCAGTCAACAGCTGCAAGATGGCATCCTCGTCGGTCCCTATGGCAACAATGCCCATGGTTACTTGGCAACAGCCCGTTTACAACAGGCCCAGATCACAATGAAGCAACAGCAGACAAGGAAGTAGTTAATAACCTTTAGCTGTACATTTACATAGCACACAACATATGACCGTTGCATCCTTTGAGCTTCAATAAATTAAATCTGGGTGTTGTTGATATTAAATGACATTTTTGCTTAATAAATAAGTAAAAGTATTAGTTTTAATAAAATTGCATTACATTTTTATTTTTAGGGTTATTAATGCAATTGATTTGAACCCAATACACTGAACCACTACATATACATACATCTACTGAAATTGAGAAAGTGTTACAGCAGCGGTGCAGTGGGTAAGCACTCACCCTGCAACACAAGGGTCATTGGTTCAAGTCCCCCGCTGGACCCTACTGTCATTGTGTCCTGTGTAAGACGCTTAACCCACATTGTCTATGAAAAAAAATGTGGTGTGTGATTGGTGTTTTGGAGGGGCAGACTTGGCAGCCACACCTCTGGATACCAGTAAGATTTTTAGATACAAAGACATATTGTTCATTTATACTAAAACAAAACTGTGATGTAAAATTGAAATAATAGATAATAATGGATTTACTCAGAACCCATTATGTCATTGCAATGATTTTCATTTAATATCTAATTTAATAGCTAACACCTTACATTGGCAGGAGGCCACTATGTCTACAGCACAATGAATGTTATCAGCACAGTAGTAATAAACAGTTGTAGTAGAAGATAAGGAGCACACTAGGTCTACTAGGCATACTAGGGTTCATGAATGCAACCCACATAATTACATCCCTGTTTCGCATGTGTGTTTGCTCATGTATTTAATGATTAACTGTTGCCTGTACCATTGTTCAAAGAGTTTTCTAGCATTTCTAGCAAGCGTTGCCTAATTGGTCAGATGTAGCTTTATAACAGACTCTGTGATATCCCATTACAACCACCTGACAGGAGACAGGAGCATCTTACCCAGGCCCTTCATGGCCTTGTGCAGGACCTCTGCATCTGCACTAGCCTTAAAGTTTGCACTGGGTCTGACGGTTCCTCTGTTGGCCTGAGACACAAAAGACAAAGCACATTTTTGAAAGTTAGTTTCCATTTCTAAATGAACACTCAGATGAATGTCATAAATTAGCATGCTTTAAATTATTAAGCACATACTCAGACCAAGCATAAAAACACCCTGAACCTAATATCGTCCATATGTCTCTTTGTAGTCCGGTTGCAGTTGCCATATTTTGAATAACACTATTATATTATATACATTAAGTGTCAGATATAAAATGTATCACTATTTTTAGTTGATTTCTTAACTGATAGACCTAATAATCCAACACATCACACTTGGTACCAATCCCTATATTGTATACTATATTGCCTAGTCCTAGTATTTGGTGTTTTAACAATTAGATATATTTTGATTTTGCTCAACTTATGTCATCTTCATTTAGTTTATTCAAAAACTGGACACCCACATATTACTGAGGTCAAACAGGAAGCTGGTAGATACAAACTCTAGTTGTGTCGAATGGCATATTTCAGCCCTTCCCCAAATGCATACTTTAACACTTGCCACATCTGACCATTTTCAATTTTTTATGCTCTATATTTCTTACACCACTCCCTTACAACTCTAATCAACAATGAAACGGCAGAAGTGGTCTCTCATTTTAGTGGAAAGATGTTTGGAAAAGAAACCACCGGAATGTCTTTGGAATTCTGACCCTGGAAATCTGTGAAGAAAATGACAACCACTTTCTGTGTTTGCAGGAGGAATGCCCAAAATCTTAACATGCAGTTACTTATTATAAACACACCCAGCCTCACAAAATCCAATCAATGTAGAGGGCAAACAGCCGAACAATGGGATGCTACCAGTAAAACAAAAAACACAGCAATTCCGATCATTTCAGGTGGAATGACTCATCTGTACAATCTGTGGAGTGGGCCTTGGTTTTTGTTGCAGTGGCGAGTTCGGACATGAGGGTAGGGCTGGGGTCTTTGAGTGGTATGCCAGTCTTCTATGTGTTAGCAAACATTGGTATTACACAAGGTACCGGTATATGTGCTTGGAATCAGCCCTATATAATACAAATGCTCCATCTTACACTTCTATAAATAACAACATGTGATGTGTGACCATAGAAAAGAAAGTAATTCACCAAATTCCTGCATTCTCTGATGTTTCTTGATATAGCAGCTATGTTTTCATGCCAGATCATGTTCTGTGACTTTTGATATGATTTCCATGGTTACTATATCTATAGCTATAACTATAACTATCTATCTATATATCGTGCAATGGTAGATTTACATGGGCAGGTTTTTTTCTGTCCATATACACATATAAATTACTGCGTAAATGTTAGGAAATGCAGCAAAGTCATATTGTTTTCAAAATCCCTAACTTCAGAGATGTATCACTTGATGCAAAGTGAGCAAGAAATCATTCATTTCTTGTATGGACCAGGATTAAGTCTGGATCCAGGATTTTTACAGTTAAAAAAACCATAGCATCCTGACATCGTTAGTAACCATCTTCACCTTGTCTAGCATCACAAACCTGACCCATCAGCATGGAGTCGTGAGTGGACTTTTGAAGACAATGTGTGGTCACGTGACTATATGAATCTATGAATGTGGATATGAATCTTAGTCATTTGAATGCTCACTTTGCATTTTGTAAACACTTCAAAATAAACTAAATACACTGCAAATAACCTGTCTTCAAACCTGCCTTAAACATTTGCACAGTTCTATGGACTATAGACGTTTGGTTTGGCAGCGGATTTTAGTGTGGGTGCTAAACCAGACCACAGTGCATCAGTGGAACATCTATATCACAACATACATGTTGTAATCTACCCTGAAGTGGTGATTCCCCTTTAAGAGAGAGGCTGGGTTTAAACAGCAGGCTGCGGTGGAAATGAGTGTATAAAACTCAGAGGTGGAGAGACAGACGGAGACCCACCCGAATGGACTACAGCCCATCCACACCGATGACTCATACACAAAACTTCTCAACTTCCCCTAATGATCTTGGTCGGTCCACACAAAAATACTGTTAAACTTTTAACCTGATGGAACTTACAAACATAGTAACGGTAGTACCAACAACTATATAATGTCAAAGAAACTGAAATGAAACTAAATGCAGATAATAGAGTTAACTTAGTGGGTTTGAGTTGGCAAAGATGGCATATCCCCTGCCACATGCCAAGAGGAAGTAAAGTTATAATGCCTTGCCGTTTAGCCATACAAACATTATGTATCATGTAGTCACTAAATGTTTTATAGTAAGATGAAAAAGTCTTATTACATAACTGTAAGTGGGCGTTGTCTTAAGTTTAGAGTCTAAACTATCATGACTCATGCTCATACATAAGCATAAATAACGTATTATAATGTCCGTGTATCGTCTTATCGTAAAGACAGCGCAATGTAAAAAAGTACTCACCATTTTGAACGGTTTTTGGGTGGATATGAGATTAATCTGGAAGGGGAAAAAAATAAAAGTTTTACACAGGAACTGAACACAAAACGATGTTGCAAACCCTGTTTCAAGACTTTACTGTAATCATATTCAGATAGTTTAAATATCCCCTCCTTCTCCCTTCTCTTCCGCAGGTAAAAAGCGAGATCCCCGGCTCTCCAGACTCACCTGACGGACGCTAAACCAACCGACCTTGTCCCCGGACTGAGTGAGCTAAAGTTGACTCGTTTGGTGAAAATTTACCTCAAGTAGTTGGAGCGGAGGAAGAACCGACACCGAGCCTGACACGAGACAAAGAGGGACGAGCAGCACAGACCCGCTCGGGATAAGTCCCAGCTGCGCGCGTGAGTCCGCCGGGTTGTGAGCGCGCGCGCGAGCCACACCCCGGCGCACTCGACAGTCGGTGGAGCATCAAACTACAACTTGGTCCGAAGAACTCTGGGAAATGGTGTGTTTTATGTTTTGGTCGTTGGATTGCGTATACGTGTTATAGTATAACTTTATGTTAAGCTACTGTTGGCCTTCACGACACGTCCACCACAATTTACTGAAAATCATATTATATATAGGCTTTATGGATTTAAGTTGAAAGTTGCCTTGAACGTAAACAGGAAGGGTGGTCTCTTTAGCCTTTTTCTAAATAGCAAGGGAGGTGAGTAGTGACAAAATCTCTAGAATGTGAGGAGTAAATCTATTCATTCATACATTTCAGACAGTGATTAAGGACTGTACTTTCTGTACTTATATAGCATATATATATATAAAGCTTGGGGCCCTAAGTGGCTGCCTACTTTTGCCTAATGGTAGCACCGCCTCTGTGACAAGGTGTCTTTTCAACTGGGCCCAGCCCTATCAAACTCAGTGCACACAGTTACCTGATATATCCTATGCTATGATCTAACCTGCTGGCCTCATGTGACAGGTGTGTAGTTTTGTACAGTAAATAGTGATTCTTTTACATACACTATATGAGTTGTTTTCTATTTTCCACTATGTATATTCTATATTTTATAGTGCTTCTGTCACTGAATCAAAAGCAAATCTATAGCTGTGGAAAAATAAAAGCACTTTGACGAATGACATTTATAATCACATTTATTAATATTATTTTATATTAATCCAGCATTGCAATTCTTATGGCATTTTCATTTCATAGAAGAGCGTAAAGTTTTTTTGTAGTATATAAATATTTGTCAAAATATGCTTGTATTTTTTTTTTTTTACTATTATTTACATGTTTACAAACTAGTATAAATACACCAATACTTAATACTTAAAGACTGGAAGCTCACAGTCGTCTTTAGTCCACCTCCTCGATGGTTGGCCCCTGGGGGCCTCCTCGTGCCTCCTCTCTGCAGCTGCCTGCTGGCGCTGCTCCCTGGTACAGTTTACTGATGATGGGGTTGCACACTTTCTCCAGCTCCTTCTGCTTGTGCTGGTACTCCTCCACCTCAGCCAGCTGGTTGTTGTCCAGCCAGGTCATGGCCTCCTCACACTTCTCCATCA
>JAVQKC010048590.1:0-17011 GCA_036025475.1 Philypnodon macrostomus | reverse complement strand
ATCTACCTCATTAAGTACAATGTAATTCACTGTGTAACAAACTGTAATAACATGTAACTACATTGTATCTAACCCCAACTCTACCCTTAACCATTCTGTATGTACAATGTATGTATATGTTATTACAGTTTGGTACACAGTGTATTAGATTGAACTTAATGAGGTAGATTCAATGCAGTTAGGGGCTATGTAATATAAAGTGTGACCAGGTTGTATCATAATAATAATGTTATTATAATGTTTCAAGACACACAGTGTGCTTTACATGATTCATTAATTCCACAGTGACAGTGGTGGTGGTAAACTGTGTAGACCTGGGGCTTACTCACAGAGATCAGACCATCACCAAACACACCAATCAACACATTCCCGTATAGGTAAAGTGGGTGAAATGCATCGCCCAATGACACAATGGCAGTATGAAGTAATTGGAGTGAGGATCAAACCACCAACTCTTTGTGAAGTGGACACCCTGCTCTACCACCTGTGTCACTGTCTATCATAAGTCGTACGGCTATTCTGTGTAAAAAATGAAAGTAAATTGTTATTTTCTCTAATTACTGGCTAAATCATTCACTGACATTAGACTCTTAGGAATCCACTGTGTTGTACTATGCTAAGCCTGTCAGCATTCAATTATCTGCAACATCCCGGGCCACATTACAAGTGTGTTGCCAATAAGAGTGATACAGCCATCAGGCATTTTGTAAAGGGGCAGCTGTTACATTTGTTCTGTGGCTGTAAATTGTGGTTTTGGAGAGCTCCGCTGTTCTAATCAAGGCCTTTGCTCCAGCTCTGCTCTCACTGCCTGATTTTTAAGGATAAACATTTTCACACACACGCAAATACCTCATCATTGTGTTTTGGGAGATTGGGCACTGCAAGAATGCAACCCTCTCCCCGCTACATATGTTTGGTTCCTTGGATGTGCATGTAAAAGCCAAAAACGCTGGGTATGTGGAAAATGTGTAATATTAGGAAGTTTATAATTCAGGATAATCCTGAAAACCCTGCACCCACAGCATCCAAGACTCACCCAGCCATGAAATTAAGATCAGATATGACCAAATGGCAATGCAATGATAACACCTAGCAACACTACCGAGCACACAAACAAAGCCTAATGACATTATGGGTCCTGCAAATGTGCACAATTGCACATGTGTGCTAACAGTGTATGGCAGATAAGAAAAACTCAAACATGGCCTCCCACATAAATATGCTCACATGTGCAAAGTGGGCAGAACGTGCTGTACACAAACACACTCCCAGGAAAGACATTGTACAACAAACAATGTCTTTGTACGTCACTGTCTTAATTTGAGATTCCCCCACAGAGATGTTTTTGAGGACCTAATATTATACACACAATACAGATACATATTGACATTATGAGTGTAGACTTACCCCTAAATCTTTCCCTGCCCACTTGCATTCGTCCCGTTTTGAGGGGGTGGCAGGCCATGCAATCTGTGCAAAAAGGACAGAGAAGACAAAATCACACCGAGCAGGAGGTGAAAATAAGCTATTTAAATAATGTCTGGTGTAACAATTATCTAGTCAATGTACTGGAGTGTTGTACTGAGAAATGTTCATTTGAATTAATTCAGGTTTTAAGTTTGACATATTTGTAGCCCGTATAGCCACTGTATAGGTTCTCCACATGTGAAATATTTTATGGAGATGATGAATGGTTGAAAAGAGCCATAATGTGCAAGTAATTTGAAATGTGAAAATCAGATAGTCTCTCAGGGTCTATCAACATATACAATATATGTTCAACTCCTCAATCAAAATGTTATACAGTTTAAATCTTAAGCATGTGGTTGTACTTTGTTATATTAGAGGGAATTGTTGTCAAATAAATACTAGCTTTGTGCTGCCTTTAAGTCAAATTAATCTTTGGCCCCTGGTGTCACTTAGATTATAAACACACATGGTGCATATGACTGTGTGAGGAGTAACAGAGTCCAAATCCAGGGTGAGTGAGCTCTGGCCACACACATGTGGGCAGTCTATAGTCTATCACAATGTCCTTTTGAATATGACCATAGGTTCAAATACCATATATATAAAGTATTGTATACTCATTATTTATTAGACAATATCCACCTGATAAATCTATGACAGGGAATATGAACTGTACAGTATTGCTGCTTTTGGCCTCTGTCTAAACAAAAGAGTAACAACTACAGAAACACATATCCAAGCCATAGGCAGATCATTTTAGATGCTGCCTGCTGTCTGTGCATTGACAATGCATTCATGAGCCCTGTGCTCCTGTCCCGCCCTGTAGAGCCTGCAGGATGTGTGTGTGTCAGCTTGTGATAGCGACCCAATCAGATAAAAGAGCAGCTAACCTAGTCCAGGTGTAGTAATAGAATTATAGACAGCCCTGTCTGGACCAAGACAGACGATGGACCAAGGGATGAAAAGAGCAAAGAAAAGAAAGAGTAATGTTGTCCAGAGCCAGTGACTGACAGACATGAACTGATGAGAAGAGTGCAGAGGAATCTTACCATTCTGTGGTCTCTGTTGATGTTCACAAGGTCAAACGAGAAAATGTGATCCTCTGCTCCGACCAATAGTCTTCCTCGCTCCTCATCCAGTAGAAATGTGTCGTAGCTCGAACTGTTGGTCAAGCCATTAAAGGTGACTAGATTACTAGACTCTAACATCTCTGCAAAACAAGAGAAAGGGGAAAATATGACTTGGGCTAGAATTGACAAACAATCAACTACAATAAAAGTGTTTTTATTGTTTTATTGCTCCAGCTTCTCCACACATTCACAAACACTCACACAGATACATGGGTCTAGCAGATACATCAGGTATAGCGTGAGACATTCAAAGTGAACACGGCATGTCCCAATCAGGGACACAGTTCAGACTGTTCAGCCGTGTGATTGGTTAAATAATTCATCTGGTGTTGGGGCCAGGCAGACAGCATGTGTGAGTATTAGTGGGTGTATGTGGCATTTAGCTGTAAATGCATTATTATGTAAATTAACATTGAGAAGAGGGTGGCTGCACATGTATTTACCACTGTGTTCCACTTTAGTGCACTGTATATTCAAGTGCATATACTGCAACATACAAGCACAATAATAATTTTCTAGCAATGCTCCTTATAGGGTCTTTTAGTGTTTAATTAGCAAACGTGAGGGCAGCCTAGTCCTAGTGCTAAATTGTTGTACAATAATTTATAATATTTCAAAATGAACAGATCTGTTCATATCTGTGCTACCAAATGTACATATTTTTTCCAATGATGACAGACACAGAGGTGATGTGATGTGGGTCACAGATAAATAAAAACAAATTAAATTAAATTAAACCAATCCCCATCTGTCCGGTCCTGGTTCACTGGTGAGAAACCATGTGCTTTTGATTCTCACCACAGGTACAAGCCTTGAATGCATCACTTTTAGTTTCACACAACATCGTCCATCATCATCAGTGTCACCAGCATGGACCCCCCCCACACACACACACTAACATGTACACTGCACTCAATATACTGTATACAGTATACATACATATACACCTACACATGTACACACGCAGTGGAGTGGTCTGTGAGCACCCTGCCCTCCCAGTGGAGCTCTGATTGACGGCCTGCTATAGGAGCCATCTGCGCCCACTCACAGCGTGTAAGATCTTGGACATCTGTGTCTACATAAAAGAAGGGATTGAAGGAAGGGGATGTGGAGGAAGTAGTGTGTCAGCCTCTCTGTGTTTGGATGTGTATGGAGCTGGTTGAGGACTGGAGAGGGAGTGGTTGTCACATAATAAAGATGGTCTCAGCTCATCTGTGTCAGTGACATTTCAGCTCAGGATACTGTGGGTCTGAGGCTTGAAAATGGAGAAGGTGGGTGTGGGCTCGAATGGAGGTCTGTGGTTTTGTGTATGGTACCACAGATGGGCTGAGCATGCATGCCTGGATATGAGAGTGTAGGTATTTCTGCACCTGCTGGTCAATGTAGCACCTTGGCAGGTACACAAAGGATACATACCTTTAATGCAAGGCTTGTTACACCAAAACCATTTCACTTCACAGAAATGTTCTATAACAAAGCATACAACATATGTCTGTTGTCTACATCCATGAAATTGAATGTGACATTTATATGATCAGAATCGTTTAAACAAGAAGGCAACATGATTTGTAATGATATGTGCAAAAGCAGAATGTGAGATTGATATGCAGCAGATCACAGAACAAAAACAGCTGTCTTCACACCAAGTGTTGGTTTAAAATGATTCCTTATATGCTAGATGGTAAAATTGGATCAAATGAAGCTAAATGTACTGTATGTAAGTATTATTGTGCACAATGCATGAATAACAAAAAACCCATTACAGATAAAACTAAAAACCTAAAAAACATGTACCAAAACATAAACAGTATATATTATACAGTGTACACAGTACTTCAACCGAAGGACTATTTAAGGACAGAAACATTCAAACTGGAGAGCAATAAAAATGGTTTGATTTATGAAGCTATCTTTTCCCGCTCTTACTTAGTGATCCTTTGGCAAGGTTCTTGAAACTGTATCACGTTATGGTGCGATCTAAAGACTAAAGCTGGGAATACAGGAGTCTCAAAGGTCGGTCACGAAAGGTTTCCTGCATATGGGCCAAAGAACAAAAACACACACATATTTCAACACTTGGTGATCTCTGACAAAGACCTCTCGTATACAAATACACACAGAGCGGCTTTATCTGAGCAAGAATCAACAGTGGTTTGGAGATTTGGAGGAACTGGGCCGTGAGCACCTAAGGACCTCCAATCTAAACACACACTGGCTGCTTTAGAAAGTAGAGCATGGCACATACAGTCTCTGATGAAGCATGTGAACACACACAGCCATGCTTTAAATTTAAACAGTCTGAGCCACCACACCCCTAGAGTGACTTACGTATATTAATATTGACCTATATGTTTACAGACATCAATTCTCCCTCAACATGCTCACAACACACACAAGGTGTAATCCAATCAGTTTGTGCTTATGCGGCACAATCTGTGAACACCGAGCCCACTCAGCAGCTTCTACCTTAGACGCTCAAAGACACAATACACACGTGTACCACACACAGTATGTCTATGATAACTCACAGACAATAAAATGTATATTCTCAAAGCTCTACGCTGAGATTAGTCTTTTACAAGCACTTCTATTCTCTGCTTACACACATCAGCGCTCTACTATTTTTCACATTTTTGTTTCAGACACGAAATATACACATCCAGGTGGACTAGCCTATGCAAACACCTATATGCAAACATGTAAAAAAAACAAAACAAAACACACATTCATGCAAATACATACATACACCTGTGTCTATACATCTGTCTCCACCCTTTGTGTGGATTGCAGTTTATCAGTCACATATTACAGTTTTAACAGAATTACATTTTTGGTAAATTCATGTATACACATAAGCAGCATTCCTTATATATAAATAATAATAGTTTTCAGTGGTCTTGAAGTAATAAAACAGAGAATATAAACGGTGCATTATTATTCCCCTCTGTGACCATGTGAAACAGTAAATACCTTATCCATTCAAACAAATGATAATGCGTCTCTCTATCAAACTTCATTATGCAAAATAACCTGGCTCTTGTCTTTAAAAGGCCCAGAATTAAAATAGAGGAATCACATTTAAATTTCAAGTGCATTTGTCTGTGAAGCACTCTCCAGTCCCCATCCTCCAGCAGCAGACAGGCATTTAGACGCCTACATGCCAGGCAATAGTAGAATGATGAAAGCACATAAAGGGAAGGGGACAGGGCATTAAATGATGTTTATCTGTCTGTGTACGTGCAGCAGCTACGTGTCTGTTTGAGTGACATGGAACATAAAAGCCTCCACTGATGGGTTAGATTCTATTAATGCAACACTGTTTTTTTGCTTAATATAGTGAGTATTAGGGCTGCAAGCGATATGACTGAAAAATGATGAAGTTACATCTTTAATTCTTTTGTGTGTTTAGATGAGACACATTTAATCAGGTTTGAATGCTCATTGTGTAAGAAAAATGAATTATTGTTGTGGCCAAACTGATTTTACATGGCCTTGGCAAACAAACAGTATGGCATCGATTAAATAAAATGTGTAGTCAAATATGGTAGTCCTCAAGCCATACAAACAAAACATTGGCATATATATTAAACCTATATTTTATTTATTCACTGTTTTCATGGTATGAGAAAAATATATACTGTCCAAAAAATTATATATCAACAATACTCAGTAAGAAACAATATATCCTCCGGCCCTAGTGAGTAAGCAGTTGGCTTTAGTTCTCAAAGAGACTATGAGAAAGAGTGTTTTGTGCTTAAATCAGATCTCAACAAAAGCTCCCCATTGACAGCTTTGAAAGGAAAATGGCGCCTTTAGAAGAGCGAGTCTGAAGAATTACACGTGTTTATCTTTCAAACACAAAGTAAGTACAGTAATATTTTGGTAATATCGCGGTTTGGTTTGGCTTTCCCAATGCTGCCTCTATAGTCATCTCTTTATTCTATGTGTGTGGTGTGGCCTACGTTTAGCTGCTCTTATAATATAACCTTTGCCACAAAACACAGGTGCGGGGAAAAAAAAGACCAGACGAGCGGCCAATGGAAATTTGCTGAGAGCTTAGCTTAACAAAGTGTTCAAATATTATCCTTAGCTCAAGGATATCCACGCATACCTCGAAAGTTCACCTCCGTGGCCTAGGCTGGCTTTGCTCCTTTTTTTTCTTTCTAAGCAGAGTAGCAGGTGTGGGCTGGTTTCCATGGCAACGGTCCCTATAAAACAACCTATAAGCCGATGGATTTCTCATTCATTCAGGTGCAGCTGAGTGACAATCGGAAAAAGGAAATCTATACAGTCCATACACGTGGTGATGTGAACAGCTGTGTGAGAATCTTATAGGTGGATAATGGACGTGTTGATAGATTTATCATACTAAATTAAGTAAGTATGTAGAAGAAACATTTGGCTAAACTGAATTGACTGTGTTTAAAGGAGTCATAATATGCCTTTTGAAGCTTTTGAATGAACACTTAGAAGCATATATTTAGGCCCTCTTTCCCCCAGCTGGCCCTGCCCACTTCACTATTATAGCCAATGCAAACAATGGAAAGTAGTAGTCTTTACTTTATTCTACGTAAAAAGATGAACAAAATAATTTTTATCTTCCGAGCAGTAGTGTCAAATAGAAAGACTCAACAATACACATCCTTTTATCATAGAAAGCTTCAAAAAGTCCACTTAATAGCATAATAGGGCCCCTTTAATACTCGAGCACAGTAATTTACTGTAACACTTTTTAAATTTGATAGTTTGCCCTGTGAATATCCTCAGTAGTAAAATGCAGCTCTGTTCCAAACCACATAAATCTTTTGTATATAACCGCCTTTAGGGATGTGATGAATTTGACCATACAGCCCCATTTGTCTTATTTAAGCCAACTGCTGGATTTCCCTGTCACCACAAAGACATTCCTCTTTTCCCTGGAGAACGAAAGGCTGAAATTGAGGAAGGACATCGACTATAAGTGCAGCAGTATAGTGGAAGAGCTGACAAGAGAAAAAACATTGAGACAGGAAGAGAAATCAAAGTAAATGACAGAAAAAATGAGTGTAGAGTCAGAAAAATCCCACACAACTAAAGCAGATGAATATGGAACCGTTTCATTAGTGTGTGTCTCCGCCTGTCATTGGATGGCTGGACCGCAGAGAGCTCAGAGCCCACAGACGGCTTGAGGCCTGGCCATGCCCGCCGTAGAAAACCCACTCACACAACCACTAAATACTGCCACTATAACAAGTCTCTCCTATGGTTCCCATTTCATTAAGAAAAACCCACACAGATTTGGCAAAAAGCACACCGACTTTTGTAAGCAAATGGTAGCAACTTTTTACAATATGAAAACAGAAATATAACAGGCCGTTTCCTGCACAAACGCAAAAATCAAACTCTACTTCTTCTGCTGTGCACAGAGTGAGAGATGTGCAATTGTAATTGAAAGTAACCAGGCTGTGGTTAGTGTGGTCATGTCTAGAGCCACTGCCTGTTAGTGCGGGCTGTCAGCTGCGTCGTGTAGCTGAATGTCAGTGCTGCCATTTTATTAGAAATTAATGAGGCAAAGCTACAGATCTGAAAATGTTACGGCAAACTGTGACAGTGCAGCCCAGACATAAATCCACAGACAAAAGCTGTATGCCCATTTTGAAAAATATTAGGCTTGTGTGATAGTCTCAGTGGTCCAAATGGAATATTTGTGGTGTAAATGCAAACCAAAGCGAAATAAAAGTCAGTAGACATTATATTACATGCATTATATTAAAACAAGCTGAGGGATAAGAAAACAATAATTTTCTCATTATTATTATATTCCAAAATGAGCTATAAAGAGCTTAAGAGAATATATATATGTTTATTTGAGGGACAGAACAAAAAGCATTGTTACAATTTCACATGCAACCGATGCAATGTCCATAGGCCATCTAGCTCAAAGCTAATTTGCAGACCAGGTCCCCAAGACAATACAGACAGAAATAATGAGACAAAGATACATGCATTAAAAATATACAGTACAATACAGACAAAAGCTGCTCTAATGTTCAAAGGTTTGAGTGGATTTGAGCCATTGTTTAACTTTGTTGTTAAACTGATTTAGACAATTGCCTTTTTGTTAGTTAGTAATTACTCTACTTGTATATATTTTGTCATGCCTCTGTACATATTCAATAATCTCATGCCTTACCAATGGAGTTGCAGCCGCAGGGCAGACATCGGTGTCCGGTGTGGTCGCGGTGATAGTTGTCCAGACAGCGCTCACAGTTGGGTCCGTCGGTGTTATCGGCACAGTTCATACAGTGTCCTCCATGTCCTGTGGCCCGGTACAGCTCGGCATCGAAGTAACACTCTGAACTCTTCCCGTTACAGTTACAGGCTAAGAAAAGGAAAACAAAGTTTAAATATTGTGTAAACAGCCCCACCCAAAATACAATAATTACATTACATTGAATACATTGAGTAAGTTCAGTCTCACGCATGATTTGGTTTGGTTTTTAATTGACACCATCTCAATCTGGGATCTGCGTCTAGAACTACCACTCCCACAATCCCCTGGGCCCCTCATATAGGTTTGACAGTGAACATTACACATCATTAACAATGATTCATTATAATGTAGAAATTATTTTCTTTACACAATATTTTTATTCTTTGAGGCATATCTGTGTATCTTTTGAAGTCTGGAGTTCTCATGAGCTGTATTAAAAATGCTTTAAGAGAGTGCTTCCCGACCGGGGTATAGGAATCCTTAGGGGTACGTAGATGTATGAAATTTTAAACATAGATTGTTCTAATTTTGTCAAAACACAAAAGACTTTTTATAGGCTTTTACACAATGATGAACAAATCCATTAAACAGCCTTTTCTTATATAATCCTAATAAGTCTTATTGACAAGACATTTGAAATCATGCGTTGAATGATGATCGCTGATTGTATATTTCATCCAAATCCCAGAAAGCACAGATCTCATATTTTGTGTGTAGTAAACTCACGTAGACACTCGTTGGGGTTGTCGGCGGTGGCTCGTCTCCAGGGCCGGTCGTTGTAGAAGGGTTTGCACACTTCACAGTCAGCTCCCTCTGTGTTGTGTTTGCAGTTACACACCAAGTGTCCTCCATTGTTCTTAATGCACTCGCTGGCATGACCGTTACACTTACATCTGCAGAGGGGAACAGGGTTAGAACTGTTTGCCATTGACAGCATTAGTTTATAAAGTGCTTTTTCTAGACACCTAAAGCTCTTAACTGACTCCATTATTCATTCACTCGACAGTCAAAGAGTGGAGGTGGTAAGCAAACTCTGTAGCCACAGTTGTCATGAGGCTGACTGACAGAGATGTGGCTGCCTTACCACAGGGGTTCCCAAACCTTTCAGACTGGGACCCCCAAAATAATGGCAAGAAAGCCTCAAGACCCCCTTTCCCAAGAAGGGGTTCAAAAATACAAATGTGCACAGGGCAAATAGACCTACGGTATAGAAAGACTGATGTTTTGGTTGGATGGTTTATTTTGAAATACACTACAGTTATAACTAACATGTAATTTATTACAAAAACCAACAAATAATTATTTCTGTAAATCATTTCGTGACCCCCGGCCAGGGTGTCGCGACCCCCTGGAGGGTCCTGACCCCCACTTTGGGAACCTCTGCCTTACCAAACCAACAGGCTCTTCAATGACCGCCAGTCACCAGTCTCACCCACAAGAGAGGCAAGGGGGTTCTTGCAATGGCAGTATAAATTGCTCTGCCTCCTTAGTCAGTTTTATTTGTGTAGTTTTAAGTCTACCTACAGTTTTGTTTTATGTCAGATGAAGATCATATAGCTTTTGCAAAACATTTAGTGCTGTATGATCAATTTGAATGCATCTGCTGTGCCATCTCTCTCTGTTTGGTTGAGGTCTTTTTCCATATCCATGTCTTTATATGTAGTTAATAGTGAAAAGATTAGTGTTCTATTTAAAAAAGAAATGTATCTTCAATAAAGACTTTAATTGAAAAGCTACTTTAAAAAAAACTGTTGTGGTGCTACATCAAATCAACTGATTTGATAGGTTGAGAGATAGCAAGCACAGAAAGACATGTTTATCGTCTGAAATCATTGCCTTTGGGAGGAGGTTTGGAAATTTCCCCTTTATTCATGTTCTCAGGACTCTTAATGAAAGAGACACAGCAAAAACACAAAACAACCACAGAGTTCTAACATTTGATGTAAATGAGATATAAAGACATAATTAGTTTTAATTATGGTTTGATTTTCAGTCTGTCTGACGGGCAAATGAAGGTCTTAGATAAACATATTAGACATAATCTCTAATAGAAAGTCAGGGTTTTTTCAAACTGAATGCTGAAACTATATTGAATCCTTTTATGATGCACTTTTGATTCTTCAACTTCCAAGTTGTGACTCACTGGTTTGAAATTATTTAGTATTTGGCATCAGACTAGAATCTAACCACCATCAAACAAGAGACAATTAGGAATACATTTTTAAGTTTCGATTTGAACCATTTATTGAAGCCTCTGTATATGCGCAACAACTCCACCAACTGAATGAAATGCATTTTACTAGCTAAGCTAAGGGCCATAAGAAATATTGTTGGGTGCCATGATTGGCTTCTGACCATGCCTGTAGTAATTCAGTAAAACTTCTCAAACTGATGAATTTTATGGCTCTCCATTCAGCTTTCGGGGACTTCAAATCTAAATGCTTGGAGTTTGAAATATTCTAAACTCACTCCTAAGCCCTTGTCTCTTCCGTTGTCTATTGTTGGCTGATCGTGATGTGGTTTTTCCACCGGCTCCACACAGGCAGATGAGAGCCCCTTTAAGACAGGCCGAGACACGTCCTGGGGCAGGTTATTGTCTCAGGCGTGTCTTTGGCGGAGCTCGCTGGAAACTCTGATTTCAGACAAAGCCTAATTATAGCCCCCCGTGTTTTACTGCCAGCGCAACACCTATTTACCACCGAGGATTGTCTTTGGGCGGACAATGAGAGGTTCAGCGAAATCTGGCCCCGGGGCAGATTTTTGGAGGACTTTCCATGTCATTATTGAGCTGGTACTGTAAGAACAAAGCTATAGATCAACACAAAGCTCAGCCTTAATTAAACGTCTAAACCAGAAGAACAAACATAGCCTAAAGCCAGACAGCAAATGCCATTCTGAAAAAGTTGTAAATGTAAAATAAAAATTGATACTGTATTTAATAACAGCTCATTTTGAATTTCATGGCAGCATCATGTCTCAAAAAAGTGAAGTGACGAAAATGAAAAATTATAATATCATAATAAAACATAGGCTTTGGTAAGAGTTTTTTGCCTTTAAAAGCAGTGGAAAAGTGACAAGGAATTGTACAGGAGAAAGCAGGCTGGCAAACTGTTGTGGTCCGGATTCAAACCCACAACTCTAATGTGAGATCTGGATATGTGCTGCAGCTCTACCAACTGAGCAGCTATTATTTTGAACAAAGTGGTTTCAACTGATATTGTTTATGATCACATGTCAATATAGCATCATGAGATTTGTGAGTTAGTTTTTAAACAGCATCCCAACTTTTTCAGAATTAGTTTTTTTTCCAAAGACCAAACTCGCCTAGACTTGATCTGTTCCACTGACTGTCTTGTGCCTTTGTCCCTGTCCAGGAGCAGTTTCCGTTTGGACAGGCGTGACCCGAGTCTAAACCCGGGTCCGAGATGAGGCTGAAATGTGAAACAGATTTCCATGACATGCTGACATTCCTGGGATTCCTGTTGGGAAGAGCGCTCTTACAGGGGGAGGACCCGGCTCTGACAGATCTGTGCAAAGTCTCTGAGGCACCTGTCACCATCAGCAGGCGTCTATCTCACACCCGGATAAAACATGAACAAGGAAGATATGGCCAGATATGGGGAGCGGTTCCTCAGCCTACCTACAATAGTACTGTCACAGCATTGGTTAAACCACCAGAAGGCAGGACAAGAAATCAATATTCAGGGTTTGTACAACTTTATGAAGATGAAATTCAAGCACTTTCACGTTATATTTTTTCAAGCTCCATACAATTGGACCATTCGTGATTGAAGAATGTCACTAAAAAGTCTGAAGAAGTAATGAATTGCAGGAAAATTCCAAAGCAAAAGTTTGCAAATTACATTTAGTGGCATTTCGGCAAAACATGTTAAACGTAAATGGTCACCCTGTTTAAAATGGTGATCACGGAGTAAAATAGATTACCTATTTAGCGTTCATCGCCACTACAAACAAGTGGCAGAGGAGGTGGTCTGAATTCTTGGTTGTTTGGTAGTGGTCAAAAATATCATTGCCTCAGGACAGCTTTGTCTACAGAGATATAGCTTACCACCAAGAGGCTTACTGTGAAGTGAATGTTGTGCAGCGCTCTGAGAATAAATCTAAACCATTAAATATTCTCTCCTGTGGACTCTAAAATCCAGCTGTGAGGGCTTTAGTTATGCTATGAACATAAACATACCATAAGTACGCTGAAAGTACAATATGGGTATAAAGAGAGAGGCAGTCACGAAGGAGCACCTTGAAGCTAGCTCAAGGGAAATTCAAAACTGAACTTTAAGACCAGCCAGGGAGACTGAGCACAATTATAGTGAGAATCTTGTGAAGCAGAAGGAAGTGCACAATTTGAAATCCACTTTGTTTACATTGACTCCCATGTTCATATCTGTCAGAATTGCCTTATGCAGCAGGTGACCATTTGTTTCACGCCTGTGCTAGAAAATCAATGCCTCTCTCGAAGAAGCAGTTTAGCAAACGGTGTCTTTTCACATTCTCCACATAGTTGCTAAAATGTGTTTTATCTAAACAGCAAACAGTATAAACCAAATACAGATTAGCTTTTAAGTATTATCAAAGAAGCCGATGAACGGAAAAGCAAATGAAGGTCAGGTTTACTATAAGGACCTTAGGAGAACTATAAAGAGGCAAATCAGATTCAAACGTGACCCACTATCCTAATCATGCCGTTGCCATAATTATCAACACACCCATAACACCCCGAGATACGTACGCACTTTTTGGGTAACTTCAGCCAATGTAATTTTTTGGCATGTAGTGGGCTGGTATTTTTCTCAATAAAATTTACAATATTTTTACGCCTTTTTTCAGCTTTTATTGACAGGTCAGTATCACAACAGGAAGCCAGGGAGAAGAACAGGGAGGGACATTTGGCAAACTGTCGCGAGCCGGATTCAAACTCACAATTTCAAGCTCTGAATATGAGCAGCACGCTCTACCGACTGAGCTAAAGCACGGCCCCTCTGATGCTGTTTTGACCAAACTTTCAACACGTGGTTACTGGTCAGAAAATGCTTCAAAAGCCCCGTTTTTTTGTGCACAAACCATTATAGTCAGGATTTTTCATCGTCAAATCAGGGGCACTAAACTAAGTCCCGTTTGCTCTTACCTTCCTCCTACAGCAAAGTCGGAGATGGCGTAGTAGTATGATTTGAGGACCTTGGGGTCATTGAAAACTTCATCTCCGAAAGTGTTGAGCCTGTTCAAGGTGACTCTGATGTCTGTGGCAGTCACCCAGTCCTGCCAAAGACACAACATAACACAATATTAGTCATTTATATACACAACATTTAACACACAATCTTCAGACAGGCTAAACATGGCATTGGTTTACATTTTGTCACCTTTGCATCAGAGACACAGCCATATTTTTCACTCCAACACAATCCATTTCCTATTAACACAAGAGACTAAACCTTTGTCACTCGTTTTATATATTTGTTTTTTGTGTGTGGCCTTTTTAACTTTATTGATGGTGCAATAGTGTTTTTTGTTTTATTTTTTATTGTCAAGTCGGATTTGAAACTAAGCAAAAATATTTCCTCACTAACATTCATCTAACTGTAAATATAATGTACAATTTACATTTCCAAAGCACTATACAACTGACCAAATTAATTATTCACTGCAGTGTCACACAGTAGGCTACCTCTCTAGCCACACCTGCCCTGGGGCAAACTGGTGATGGAGATGTGGCAGCCCTCCCACAACATTGGCCTTTCCAACCACAACAATCACATTCATTCAGGCAATTTGTGTGAAGTGTTTTGCCCAAAGACACAATGTCAGCACAAACCGGGCAGGGATGGTATTGCCAACCTTCTGGTCATAGGCCAAGTCATGCTACTTCATGTTAGACAGAGTTGGGCTTAAAACTAGACTGTGTGCCAGTTAGCAAAGAGGTTGTGGGTTCGATCTTCAGACCAGCCAACACACATTTGTCCTCCCCTTGTTACCATGGGTCCTTTCTAGCTTCCTTCCACAGTGCATGTACATTAGGTGTTGTGAAAACTGTGGACTTAAAAGTAAATAATTGTCTGTGCATCCACGGTGTACCCAACCTAAGGCCCATAATTGCTGGGATAGACTCCAGTCACCCAGCATAGGTAGCTTTGGTCCATTAGAAACATGCATTCTCATACGACTTCTCTTTGGGCCAAAACCATCTCAGTCAGCCCGGTTTATCGAAGCAGATGTTTGTTGTAAAAGGGCTTAAGTGCTGTGGGAAACGCAGTGATGTAACCGAGGAAGCTCCAAAAACAGAGGAATGTATTTTGAGAGCGCGGTGGCAGATGGATGGACACCTGCTGCTCGGACTTCACCAAAGATAAGATAACGTATCCACATCCGTCAGACAGGAAACAAAGGCTCATGGGAAATGTAGGAGCTTATCAAACTCTACTCTGTGTATTCAGAGGCAGCCCAGTGTCTCAGAGATCAACAGTGAAACTACAGTTAGAGCAGGACTGGTTGTAGTCAGGGCTTGACATTGACACTAGCCATTAGCCAACTTGTCAAATTCTGGTAGATTTTCATTTCAGCTAGTAAACACCAGTGAGTGAAAATGATTAGTAGCTAGTAACCCTTGAAGAATCATTTCCACAGTGGCCTGTGACCCAAAAAGGTCTATATAATATCACAATTTCAATAAGCCAGATTTAGATTTTATTATGATTTTTAGCTGACTTTGTATTTTTTGTCTTATACAGAAAACCTTTTTAACTACCAATTCAATGTACATTCAATCAGATAATACTTTATACTATTTATTTTCCTTTACCATTATTTGTACTGTTATAATGCCAGTTCATGTTAATAACAAAGAACAATGCACTGTAGATTTTTACAAAGTTAACATTTTCCAGATCAGCAACAAAATGAATGTCTAGGATTTTGTTTCATAAACTGAATTTAGGTACTGTACTGAACAGGTATTTCCATCATTAAGTTCAACTGTGAGGAAAGAGTAGCCCAAATTTAGCTGGGCTCTCTGTGCCCATATTGGTCTCCCCTCAATTTAAACCAGTGACTCTTTTGGAGGCGTCGGTCTGTCGGTTAGCTAGCTCACCCTAAATAACTACTGGATCCAATCTGCTTTAAAATAACCACCTCTAGACAACTCAGACAACCTCGCCAAAGGCCCATATTTGCTTGGATAGATAAGATTGACTTTATCAGTCAATAGAATCCCCACTTAATAGGCATTGAACCAAAAACTAGTATTTTTTGTTTAAAACTTGCTGTCACACAAGTCTCCCATTTCAACCTTCTATAGGTATTTCAGGTGTCTGATACACAAACTAATTCGTTGTGGGTGACTGGAGTCTATCCCATGTAGCAAATGGGCTTTAGGCAGGGTACATCCTGGACAGGGGTGAGACATAGAGACTGATAGACATACTCTCACAGACAATGATTCAAGATTACTTTAGTAACCTCTGCATAAAACAAAATATATGAAATGTATGCAAAGAGCCCGCTTACCTTGTAGGTTTAACCTCTACAAACATGTTCTGACAGGCATGTGATTCTTGTGGAAGTTTAACAGTTAATATGTTTAAAAAGTGCTTTGAACTGAATCACAAATTGCAAATCTCATCACAATCGCAAATGGATATTTTGACAAAATCGTGTGGCCATATTTTACACATGCTTTTCTCATATTGTGGAGCCAACTACACCAGTATTAGTTGGAACTAGGCCTGTGCTGTCATTCCCGACAGCAAGGTGTATATCGGCGAAAACGACCCCATACGTCTGCCCCGTACGTCTTCCCCGTACGTCGCCCCGTATGCCTGCCCCGTACGTCTGCTACAACTATTACCAACGGGCACCTTAATAACTTTTTTTATTTGTCTGGATGTTTGTGAAGAATGTTTTTGCCAAATTTAGAAAATTCCCTAAAGCTGCATTATTCTTTCAGTCTATAGGGGGCACTATAGAAGTAACTGCCATCATATTAGTCAGATGTGTTCAGGGCCGGGGGATCATTAGGTGTTTCAGTTTTGAGCCTAATCGGGCAAAGTATGTGCACGTTAGAGGCTGTCAAATATACCTGACCTCCCAAATTCAATTCAAAATGGCCGACTTCCTGTTTGTTGTAGGGTGGGGTCATAATAAT
>JAVQKC010048583.1:0-18092 GCA_036025475.1 Philypnodon macrostomus | reverse complement strand
CGGCGACAGGTGAAGGGACAGTGGTGAACCAGGGACAGTGGTGAACCGGCGACAGGTGAAGGGACAGAGGTGAACCGGCGACAGGTGAAGGGAGAGAGGTGAACCGGAGACAGGTGAAGGGACAGTGGTGAACCGGTGACAGGTGAAGGGAGAGAGGTGAACCGGAGACGGGTGAAGGGACAGTGGTGAACCGGTGACAGGTGAAGGGAGAGAGGTGAACTGGTGATGGGTGAAGGGACAGTGGTGAACTGGTGACAGGTGAAGGGAGAGAGGTGAACCGGAGACAGGTGAAGGGACAGTGGTGAACTGGTGACAGGTGAAGGGAGAGAGGTGAACTGGTGATGGGTGAAGGGACAGTGGGGAGTGAAGGCGGACTTTTGTATGCTTAAATTAATGCTGGTTCTTATAGAATAGTGTCAGAATACACAGAATTAGGCAGGTGGTCATAATGTTTTGCCTGTAAATGACCAGTTAAGTTTGCTGCAGGTGATTGTTGGGGTGATTCCTGATGTAGATCTGCAGACAGAGATGGAGAGATGGAAGCGCGTGGCTCAAGAAAAAACCCGGGAAGTGGAGTGTTTCAGGCTGGAATTGGACTCAATACTTGACATCATCAGACATCTACAAAAACAAGGCGTGGTGCTATCCGCTCCGGATCCACATGTCACTGTTACTCACACAAGATGACAACATAACATAGACCTACAATTATTTGCTTTTGTGATCTGGAACATCATCTCTATCCAGGAAATCTGAGCCACAAGGGTTCACACTTTACTGAACAATGGATGCAGGAAATGATTGCAGTTCCCAAAGATTCTAACCCCAACCAAAGTACATGACATGTATTGGCCTCGTGGTTCAATAGAAAAAGCATTTACCCCCAAATTACAAGATCCTTGGCTTTGGCACAATATTCCAAAAGATGCATCCTCTATTTTTCCATGTGTAGATGTAAGTTTATACCTGTGTTCATTTTGTAGCTAAAATCTATTTTATTTAAATTATTGTAATTAGTAAAATAAAAGTGAAAATACATGTTTTTAAACTGTGTTAGGTGATTGTGGTGTGTGTTGTTTGGGGTGACATCTGGTGGTGACAGTGCAGATTGCAGTTACACACCTCCCACCTATTCCTGTTGGTCGGAGGCTTCTCTTTAATCTGTGACTCACTGCTTAGTCCTATTTAACTGCTGGTTTAGTCTTGCTGTATGGTACTTACTTTCTTTTGTTTTTAAGTGATGGGATTATTCCATTGTTAATTAGTCTATTGAAATATTATGTTTTCTTCTATGAGAACCTGAGAATCCCACAGCTTGGATGAGAGTTTAATACTGGTTTGGACCTGGTTTAGTCCTGGTTTAGATATTTTGAATTCTTCCCCCAATACCTTTATCTCTTGGTTTAGACCTAATTTTGCCCCAGTTAATTTTGCTACTTCTCCTTGTGCATACCTCAGTAGCAGCCTCTCTCAGTGGGCAGGGCTGGAGGCAAGAAACTGAGAATCGCACAGCAGTGATTTAGACCTGGTTTAGTCCTGTTAGTTATGGTTTAGACCTGGTTTAAACTTTGCTAAGTCTGGATTTAGACCTGTTTCAGTTCCAGTTTAGTCCAGACTTGGGTTTGTCCTGATTTATTCCTAATTTAGATCTGGTTTGGACCTGTTTTTTTAATTATCATTTACACCTTGTTTAATCCTAGTTTTGACTTGACTACACTGTTGAATTACCCATTTTTGCCTTACTCTCTATTATATCAGGGTTACTCTTTCTTTATTTATATTTTATTTTATATTTTCAATGATTCTAGATTCTAGACATTCTAGATGCTTTTTGACTGTTGGATTAGACCTCTAGATTCTATTTACCCCTACGCTGTGCATACCTGATTAGCAGCTTTCTCTGAGTGGGCAGGGCTGAAGGCAAGAACCTGAGAGTGCCACGGCTTGGAGGAAGTAACAGGAGTTTTCTCTGCGTCCTAAGAAGTATAAAAGGTAAGTATCAGTACAATAGGGGAATGACTTGAGAGCTCACACTATGGGCTCTCCTGCTGTTGTCTGTTTAGCTGCTTTAGTAATGTTTTTCAATCTGAATCCAGGATTAATTTATTCAGAAAGACCACTTGGGACCATGGCACTGGGAGATATTATGGTCGGAGGAATATTCCCACTTCATGAAGATGTGGAGAGAAACGATTCCTATGCCCCGAGTGCACCACAGTGTGTCAGGTCAGGTCAAAAAACAATATTATTTATTTATTTTTATCAAATATTGTGTAATTGAAACATTTTGTGTACTGACATCTACATTTTTGTCTTGAATAATGTTCCTACTCTACTGTTTACATTTACAGTTGCAGAGGTGGGTAGAGTAGCCAATCATTTTACTCAAGTAAGAGTAAAAAGTACTCATTCACATAATTAGTTAAAAAAAAAATATAAAAAATTACTGGGTGAAAAAAACTACTTAAGTACTGAGTAACGTTAAGCGTAATGACAGATTAATTGTTTAATTTTGTGGTAATCTGGCAAAAAAAAATTTAATAATGAATGAACAACATTTCCACATTTTTCACATAAAGCTGTTCTTACATGACACACAGAGGAGGGTAAAAGTACTCTTACTCTTTCTAGATTTCCAAGATTTGACTCAACTAGGAGTACTGTTAAGTAAAAGTAACAAGTATTTTGCAGTAAAGCTACTCTATTGAGTACAATTTATTCAAAGAGAAAAGTAAATGTAACTGAGTAAATGTAACTGTAGTATGATTACTACACACCTCTACAGTTGTAAGCAGGGCTTGACAATGAATGAATGTGTTGAATGGGACCATAGAAAACCTGAGTAAACAAAATGCTGCAGTTTCTTCCCAATAATACAGAAACAGACAGAGGACAATAAGCCGTTACGTTAGAGATTAAGTATTCAACAGAATTATTATTCTCGAGTAGTTAATTCATGCATTTAAAGACATTATTTTATTTGTGATCTAAATTCTTAAGTAAGTTCATTTACATTTTCAATATAAGTACATATATAATATACAAGTAATATATTGTTCCTTGGATATTAGCTCAGAGCCTAAAGTTTTTTTGTTGTATCAGCTGTGAATATTAAAGTACTTTTAATGTGAGTAATTTAACCTTGTGAAGTAGGCATATACACAAGTACAAAATACAGTACATTTACAGAACATGTATTGCTCATATATTAAATGGAAAGACCCTGACTAAAAAGGCAGTGTCTTATTATTATATGCATTGTTGGGGTCTGACAGGTGACTGTATTGTTTGGAGGAAAGGCTTGAAGGCAGTAACAGAAAACATTTAAGTGTCCCAATATACCCCAGACATCACAATCCTCTCAAACAGAACTCACATCTTTATGGTATTATTTTGGTTTAAATTTACAATGACCTCAGGATGGACACTCAAGTTTCACTCATTTAAAAGCTTTCTCTTGAATAGCTGTACACATTACATTACCAGCAAAAAGATGAATCAGAATATACTCATGTGTTGGCATAACTCATCATGTAGTTTACTTTTAAGCATAGCTCATTTATTTGTTTATCTATATACGTCCATGCATTGTGGTGCAGTGATTAGGGCTCTTTCCTCACAGCAAGAAGGTCTTGGGTTCATTTCCTGGGCTCACCGTCTGTGTGCAGTTTGCATGTTCTCCCGGTCTTGTTTCTATATACAATAGGTACCCATTGTGGCTAGACCTCCATCTTTCCATCAATGGAGCTTCCTCTACACTGGAGAAAAGCACTTTTGTAATACATGCATCAGCCAATAAATACAATGGGGGTATAAAGGATGTTTCATTCACCCCACAACAACTAATTTAGCCAAACATTGACTCTGAGGCTGTTGAATGGTTGTATAACAGTTGGATTGTTTGCCTTTAAACAGTCTCTCTGTGTGGGTCATTCCACCAATTGGGTGCCATTTGGTGATCAAAATTGGCCAACATATTTTTAGGTTTTTTAACATGGAATATTTGATTACTTACATTTGACAGTTCAAAAACAACAGTGGCCAATGTCACTTTTCAATTTTTAAATTATTCTGTTATTTAAACAGAATTTGGGCACATTTCTTTCTGTTACTGTTACTTTTATTTTATTTTTTACTGATATTCAAAATATTTTTGGGTATTCTGGTAATCTTTAAGAAATTATTAGTATCTTTGCAAGCTTAGTTCCATTTCTACACTAATTTCAGCTGAAGTGACTCATTTGATTAAATAGCCTCTAGCACTAAAGCATACCCTTGTAGCTAACCACCTCTAAGCATATGGCAATTTAATATTAGCGTTTTGGTAGATAGTTTATTTATTATGATAACATATATTTTGAATTTGCAGGTACAGCCTTGTATAATATTATTCTGTTTATTGGAAAAGGTATTCAACGCCACAATAAAATCTAAAATAAGATTTGATGTTTACTTATAGTGTTCTGGGGACACAAATGGCACCCAACTGGTGGAATGACCCCTGCTGTTTTGTGCAGGTTGCTGGAGCGAGGGGTGGTCAGAGCTTTAGCGATGGTGAACGCTGTGGAGACAGTGAACGCCTCTCCTCTTTTGGCTAACATCAACATCACTCTGGGATACTGGATCCAGGATTCGTGTTCGGACGTCAGCACGGGACTAAGAGCAGCCGCAGAGTTCACTGAAAATAAACCAAAATGTCCCAAAACATGCAACGTGACAAGCAGCAGCCAGCCCATCATGGCCCTGATCGGAGCCACGCACTCGGAGATGTCTATCGCCATCGCCAGACAGCTAACATTAAAGATGATACCACAGGTGAGAGGGATCTAGCATCATTTTGTTACTTAGGCACATTTTCTGACAAGATCACCTTACAGAACAAAAATAAAATACACAAAAATATTTACAAGCAAAGACAAATTGGACCCTGTTAAAACAATAGCCACATGAGACTCAAGAGGGGTAGGCAAAGGTGAGTTTTAAATGAGTACTGAACAGAGGTAATACTGAACTTTATTACTTTTAGTGATTTGCAACAAAACCTAAATAGGCTTCATTATGATAGAGCTTGTGATAAGGGTGTGTGATAAAAGATTGTGTTGTGAAATGAATATGCTACAGTGCATTAATTTATGCTCTGCTCATTTTTACAGAAACAATGCCATATTAATAAAACATGGGGGGAAAAATGATATTTGATGAACACCGGATTGGATGTACATTGAATCTGTAGGCAAGAGACTGACCGCAGTAGTGTTTAGTGTAGAATAAAAAAATCCTAAATCAACTAAAAACTAAACTAAAAGTAGGAAAATTGTATTTATAATCCCAGCTTAATAAAATCATGATCATATATTTTTACCCGCCCTGAATTCAACAACAAAACAGAATTATTTTTACTTACTGAACACATTTTTCCATCACAGATCAGCTACTCCTCCACTGCCATCATTTTGAGCGACAAGTCCCGATTCCCTGCCTTTTTACGAACCATTCCCAACGATCACCACCAGACCACCGCTATGGTCCACTTCTTAACCACCTACAACTGGAGCTGGGTGGGAATGGTCACTACAGACGGCGACTACGGGCGCTCAGCTTTAGATAACTTCTCTTCCCAAGCTTCCGAAAACGGCATTTGTGTTGCTTTCAAATCCATCCTTCCTGGCTCTTTTACCAACCAAGATACCCACTCCGCCATCCGCCAAACCGCTATTACGATTTACAACAATCCTAAAGTCAAAGTAATTGTGTCTTTTGCTAAACCGACCCTGATGAAGTACCTTTTTAAAGAGCTGAAGAGGCAGACGTTAGCAGCGGGCGATGGCGTCAGGGCAATGAGGAGAGTTTGGATCGCGAGTGATAGTTGGTCGTCCATGCATTTGGAAAACTCGGATGAAATTGGGCACGTTGTAGGATTTCACTTCAAAACCGGGGACATGACTTCATTCAATAGCTATCTGACCAAACTAGAGCTGCTTGGGGAACGAAACACGCTGAAGAATCCGAATTTAAAGGAGTTGTTTGAGTTGGTGAATGGAGAGAAAGCTGATATGAGCCTAAAGCAGGCTGTCCACAGTGATGCGGTGTTTAGTGTTGAGATGGCGGTGAATGCGATTGCCCATGCTGCGGTAAAGCTGTGCCAAAACAATGACTGCAAGACACCGGGAGCGGTCAAGCCATGGCAGGTAAGCATTTCTAACAATACAAATTAGTATTATGGCTATTATGGCATGTCATATGGCGATAAATGATTGTATGATGGATGATACTCAATGGTCTTTTGCAGTTCTGGTCTAGGTTTATGAGTGGCTTAGACCTGGTATAATTTTGATATACATACACAATCTATATAGTTCATTCAATGTGCTTCTGCCCCAGCAGTGCTCAGTTTGTCTCTGGGCTGTTGCAGTAAAAAAAAAAAATTGTTATATCTTCAGACAGACAGAATAAATTACTTATAGTGATTCATTAAAGAAAAGGTGATACAGACATATTGCATTTTATTGACAGATTCCTATACAGGTCTATAAACTGTCTAAAAAAAACAGCTAAATTTAGCATACACAAATAAACAGTTCTAGGGTTACAACAACCCAGATCAAGTGTTGGTTATTAGAATAGAATTTTTCAGCAGAAAAGAAATACCTGTTCTTAACTCTGCACCTCTTACAACAATTGGGTCCACAATTGTAGGTGTTTCTTCATACAGAAACCAGCTCATATTTAAATTAAAATTTAAAATTCCTTCCAAGATTCCCCCTAGGAATCACACCATTTTGAGACACTGTTTTGGAAGAACTCTCCAATTTAGGTTCAGTCAGTCATTAATCTTTAGCTTAATTTTATTGGGGCTAAGAGATCACTGGAGTCTATCCCAGGAACTATGGGCCCGAGACAGGGTTAGTCTTAGTACTGACACGTAGAGACACGCACTGACAGACAACCATTCACTCTCATTCATTCACTATGGAACACATTTAGATTCTCCAGATCATCTATACCTGCATGTCTTTGGATGGTGAGAGGATCCACAGTAACAAGAGAAGGAAATGCAGACTTCAGAGACTGTAGAATCGCCCTCCTTTATGCATGTATTTTTGTGTTTAGTTGCTGCAGGCCCTATGGATGGAGGAGTTTAGTCTCGGGGAAAAGTCATATAAATTTGACCAAAGAGGAGACATCAATCTGGGGTACGACGTGAGCATTTGGAGGGAGCAGAGAGGAGCTAACCTTCACCAGAATGTAGCAGCGTACCATCCACACAACAATAGCTTTACATACAGGAGACATGTGACCAGTAACAATCAACTTTTGACACTGCAGGTAATTCCCAGTGCTATCACTTAGGGGTGTGTGATATAGTGATAAAAGATGTGCAAATCTGGGAAGATGGTTGAATCGTGCCACAGAGCATTCAGTTATGCTCTGCTCTTCACTGGGATTTTTATTGTAAAATAAATGAATAGTATCAAGTATTATAATGAACATTGTATTGTGTCTACATTGCATTTGTATTCAAAAGCTTTGCTGAAGACACTGATAGCAGCAGTGATCTATGAAAAAAAAAATAAAAAATACAAAGTCAACTGAGAAATTTGAAATTGTGATCTTGACTAATTATATATTATATTTGTACCATATCACCCACCCCTGCCATTCTTCAACCATTTTTATGCTTTTTTAATATCTAGATTAGTGTCTTATAAAGCTACATTATGCCGACATGCTACACTTTTCTAAGCGTGTTAAAATGTTTTCCCGTATCAAAAACATACCTGCAGTTGTATTTAGTTTCATTCACACAAATTTGAGTAATCCTGTATTCTGAGGAGCTGACCATCTCAGAGGCTGAAAACACTATGTATGTGGCTTGAATACTTCTCCAAGCATTGCCTATTGTTGTTGTGTTCTTGGGCAAGACACTTAAATATTATTATTATTTTTTAATCCCAGGATGTGGTCTCCAGATGTTCCAACAGCTGTGTTCCTGGACAGTTTAAGAAAACAGCAGAAGGGCAACACACCTGCTGCTACGAGTGCCTCAACTGTACAGAGAACTACTTCTCCAACGACACGGGTACGTTTTACATTATGTATAAACCCTATTCACACAAGCCTACTGTTATAACACACAAAATGTACTGAACTTTTAGGCAATTCAAAATCCAACAAAATCCTACAAGCAATATAGTCAAATATGTAGTACATACATATAAACTCTTTGGCAGAATAATAAAACTTCTCTCTCTCTTTCAGACATGGATCAGTGCCTGAGCTGCGACACAGACACAGAGTGGTCACCAGGGGGCAGCGCGGGCTGTATCCCCAAACGTGTGCTGTTCTTCTGCTGGAACAACGGCTTCGCTATCGTCCTACTAACCTTCTCCGCTCTGGGCATCCTCCTCGCACTCATCATATCTGCTTTGTTCATTCATCAACGCCACACGCCGGTCGTCAAAGCAGCCGGCGGCCCGCTCAGCCAAGTCATTCTCTACTCCCTTATTGTTAGCTTTGTTAGTGCCATGCTATTTGTCGGCGAACCTAACAGCTTCCAATGCAAAGCCAGACAAGTGCTTTTTGGCATTAGCTTCACTGTTTGCGTCTCGTGCATTCTAGTCAAAACCCTTCAAATATTGCTAGCATTCCAGTTCAACCCGGCGTTACAAGAAATGCTTCGCAAAATCTACCAGCCCTATGTTATTGTTAGTGTTTGCGTCATTATCCAAGTCGCTACGTGTATCTGCTGGCTAGTCCTAAAAAGCCCGTTTAATTACGTAATCAATCAATCAACAACTTTGCTACAAGACTGCCATGAAGGTTCGTATTTAGCATTCGGCATCATGCTAGGCTACATAGCGCTGTTAGCTTTCGTTTGCTTTATCTGTGCGTTCAAATGTCGCAAATTACCGCAACAGTACAATGAAGCTAGGTTTATCACGTTTAGCATGTTGCTCTACTTAATTTCCTGGTTGCTTTTTATACCAATCTATGTTACGACATCCGGGGTCTACCTTCCCGCCGTTGAAATGGTCGTAATTTTGATCTCAAATTACGGTATTCTCAGCTGCCATTTTCTCCCCAAATGCTACGTAATGCTTTTCAAAAAGGAGAAGAATACAATTAGTGCTTTTCGGAAGACGCTTTACGAGTATACGAGTAAAAGTACAGGCTCCATTTCTACAGAAAGTTCGCAAAATACACATTCATCGTCAAGTGTGGACAATGGCAAACCTGTTAAAGAGTGTAACTTAAATTGCATTGGTTTGAATCAGGGCTCCACCCGACAGAGATGTCTGAGAAGAAGCACTAGTATATGACCTGACTTTATTCCCATTGTTTAAAATGGGTTTGTAAATTGGAAATCAAATTTTCTATTTTAAATAAAAGTGATATATTTGACAAGCTGTTTTGTTCAGTCAACAAATTATGTAAAAGTATGGTTATTCTTTTTTGGCACACTAAAAATCGTATTGGTAGGTACTAAACCAAGAGTAAACAAGATCTAAAGCAGATCCACCATATCATCACATCACCTGCGTTATAGTGTGCAGTGTCCAGAACAAGTCTAAACCAGGATTAAACCAGAGCTAAAATGCTTATTTAACTCTATATATTTTTGGTCTTTTAATCATTTTAAAAGCCATAAAGTCTAGCTTCTTAAATAAACGCAGACAGAAGATCACAGAGATCCACCAGGCCCTAGATCTCATTCAGAAAGCTACAGATGCAGAGAGCGCTGATGCAATAGAGGTCTTTACTGCACTGTCACATTGGGTTCAGACGGGTCTGAAAGACGTTATTACAGAAATCTGAGAGAAACAAACGAAGGCAAAGAAACAGCCTGGAAGATGGATCTGTGATCTGGAGTTGGAGATTTCTGAACAATAGACGCAATCGTCAAACATCTGAGCCGTTCTGAAGACCACCTCAAATCATTCACTTCCATCAGACTGGCACCACACAAAGACTGGACTTAAGTCATGGTCACACCACTCTCGGCACTGTGCAGGATGCTGCGTCAATATTAAAGAAGGCCATAACAGAACACATGGAGAGACTCCTAGCTCAAGAATTCTGCTGTGAATGTAACCTTCGACCCAGAAACTAACCATCCTGAACTCACTCTGTCTGAGGATTGTAAACAGCTCCGGTACACCGGTGTCAGGGAACAACTGCCCCACAACTCAAGAAATCACTGAATTTTAGGGCATCTTAGGAACAGATGGTTGCTCCTTGGGTAGGCAAGGTTCAGGTCACCAATAACAAGGAGTGGGCTGTAGGGGTCGCCAAAGGGTCCATCCACAGGACAGAAGACATTTACTCCAGTCCTGAAGACATTTACTCCAGTCCTGAAGACATTTACTCCAGTCCAGAAGACATTTACTCCAGTCCAGAAGACATTTACTCCATTCCTGAAGACATTTACTCCAGTCCTGAAGACATTTACTCCAGTCCTGAAGACATTTACTCCAGTCCTGAAGACATTTACTCCAGTCCAGAAGACATTTACTCCATTCCTGAAGACATTTACTCCAGTCCAGAAGACATTTACTCCAGTCCAGAAGACATTTACTCCAGTCCTGAAGACATTTACTCCAGTCCAGAAGACATTTACTCCATTCCAGAAGACATTTACTCCCGTTTTAGCTTCACCTGGTTCAAATTTAGTAAAAAAAAATCTCATCTTTATGCACCTTTCCATATCTGATGATTAATCAGGTCATTGATATAATAGTTGACAGATTAATAGAGTAGAAAAATAATTGTTAAAATAATTAAAAATAAATTAAATTGATGAATCGATGTTTGACAAATGAAATTTCAGTCAATTTCAATAGCTTTTACGCTATTTGTATTCTTACATTAACTAAATATGAACATAATTATTGACTGTAGATAAATAGATGTATATTGTATTATGATAATCAGCTAGTATTATTATCCTTATGGAGTAAACCATGTTGTATAAATGAGAATATATGTCAAGATAAATGACTATAAATCCCCCTAAATCCACTTTTGGAATGGTAGAGAGTAAAGTTAGCTGTAGACCAAAGTCACTGCTCCAAACTGTGCTGATAACCAGACTGTATAAAATAACATTTTGAGGCACAAAAATCCCCCTCAGACTTCAACAGAAAAAGTGAATTTTGCTGGAGGCTGGACTGTTGTAACCAGACACTCGTCTGTCGGTGACTCTCAGCCTGTTCTGATGACAGCACAAATGTCATGTTTTTTTGAATCTGCTAAATAATACTTTAAGAATGTCGGAGTTCAACAAATAAAATCAGTTCAAACTTCTTACTTTCTGACACATTTCCCATTGCCATAATTGATGCATGTACAACATAAGACGTTTGTGTGAAGATGTAATGTTGTATTCTGGAGGTGTCCTATAATTGTGGGAAAAAAGCCCTATGATGTAAAATAGACATTCTGTCATAATTATTATTTCACTGGTTTTTATTGGCCTCTATCAAATCACACCACTCGAAAGACCCAACTACTCTTGGTCAAAGAGGTATTCCACAAACTCTTCATCAGATGTTGCTAGAGGCCAAGGGAAGGAGTAAAGTCAAATAATTATTAACAAAGCCAGAAAGTAAATAAAAAAAAAAAAAAATTGAAATGAATGTAAAACCATATTTTAACACATTTCTGTTAACTTACCTCTACACCTTAAGCACATGAACAACAATTTGTGTCTGTAAAGTTTCATAGGGTCACACTATGTT
Source organism: Philypnodon macrostomus (assembly GCA_036025475.1). NCBI lineage: Eukaryota > Metazoa > Chordata > Actinopteri > Gobiiformes > Eleotridae > Philypnodon > Philypnodon macrostomus. The sequence continues at coordinate 6,354 of JAVQKC010048583.1, read as the reverse complement.
TGACATAGCCCTTAACTACATTGTATCTGCCTCATTAAGTACAATGTAATACACTGTGAAACAAACTGCAATAACATGTAACTACATTGTACATACAGAATGGTTAAGGTTAGGGTTATGTACAATGTAGTCACATGTTAATACAGTTTGTTACATTGTACTTAATGAAGTTGATACAATGTAGTTATGGGCTATGTCAAATAAAGTGTTACCATTCATGGTGTTAGTACCGTAAATTATATACTTCTCACAAAAGTTAATGTCAGGCCTTGATTGTATTTTTTCAGTGCAGAAAAACCATGTAGTGGTTTATATACTAAATATATGGCCATGTGAAGAAGTGAATGAGAGACAATGCTCTGTTGTGTGAGTGTTGACACAGGCACTTATTTTAAACTGTACTGTCATCAGACACAAAAATGTAGTCGGTCCACATGTTTAGACGGTGGATTAGTATTTCAATGGTGAATGGGCATTGTGTGACAAAATAGGACTTTCCCTGATTCATAATTCATCTTCATCAGTCTGTCCCAGCAACTATGAGCATTAGGTGGGGCACACCCTGGATGGTGGCCAGCAGAGGTGGCGAAAGAATGGAACTTTTTTTTTTTACTTAAGTACAGCCGTATATATATTTACTTTGAAGTGAAAATCATTTTTATTAATGAATATAACTACTACTCGGATTTGAACTCACCCAAAAAGACCTACTAAAGTGAAAATGTATGCCCCCGAGAATGTACTCGTGTATCTGCTCAGAAAGCAGGCTACATTTAAGTAAAGGTAACGTTCGCAGGTGACTGGCCTTAGGTGGGGTAGACCCTGGACAACAACACGTCACTCAAGAGACAAACACTGACAGACAACCATTCACCTGTACATGCATGTCTTTGGATGGTGGGATGAAGAGGAGAGAACCCACAGCAACACTGGGAGGAGAAGGCAGATAATAAAAAAACATTTGTATCCAATAAAAGTATTTATTAATAAACAATCAGCTCTTTTTATCTTTTTTATTTTTATGGCAACGCTGCGGATTCAACATTCATCTTATAGCCATACGTTCACAGCAAATCACTGTATTCCCAACCTACAGAGAAAATGACACTGCTCAAAACTAGGGAAAAAATACATAGATTTACATTTATATAAAGCACAGAAATATGGTAGAAGACTGTACAGCAATTAGGCTCTTTTGTAAATTATTCACATATACTCATTTCACGTTTGGTAACAACATAAAACTGCATATCTTACCTGTCTGTGCAACTGTATAGGGCTAACAAAATGTATAGATTGTTTACATTTTGGTGAACAAATTATATTCGTATTTAAGTTGACCGATCTTTTCTTTCCCAATAATCCAGAAAAAACAACTAATAATCCAAAGTATAGCTCCTGCAGAGATTTACAAAAGCTTGAAAAATAATCCTTTTCTAGATAGGAGATACATTGTTAATCTGGACCCTCTCATTAACACCGTCTGTTTTTTGACAAACGTATCAAAATAAATATGAAATATGTGCCATTGTTTGTGATTTCAGTTTTCAAAAATTATTAAAAAAAAATGTAAAAAAAATAACATTGGCGATTTCTAATAATGTAATGTTAAATTTTGACAATGTAGTGGTTTTATGGCAAAATAGTGAGATTGCATCTATATTTGTGCAAAGACTGTAAACTGACTGGGTTTAAATGCAAGACCACATTTATTTTGTTAAACAATGCTACCGTCCTTTGGTGTATGGGGTCGCTTAAATCAGCTTCATTAAATAATTGTATCTTTCCACAAACACATACATTTCATTTTCACTGTTGCATCTACGTAGACAGCCCCATGTCGAGTCTCTTGGCTCATTTTATGACCTTTTTATTTCATCTTTCCACAGAATACAAACTTATATTCTGAATAGTTTTGAGGCATTTAATTTCTTTACATCGCTGTATGCTTCATAAGACACTATTAAATCAATTTGCATTCATTCTCTGGCCTTCTTGAACCACATTTTTTGGCGCGAAACAGCCTTTGGGTCAAATCTATCGCTGGTTACACATATACGGATACCTCCAGTTGCCGCTATAGGTGCAACAGTAAAGAAAAACAAAACTTGAGCTGCTTTGAAAAGCTCAAAAAACGACAATAAATAAAGTCCCCAACATGAGATTATCTACTGCATTGTCGGCCATTTTGTGTCAGAATTACTGCAGTTTCCACTTCCTCCTCTTTAAGTTTCAACTCACTGGAGACCAAAGAGGTAGGTTCACATTCATACTAGGATTTTTCTATACCACTTGTAGCGCTGTATATTGAAAATCATATCACAGGGAGAAGAAAAATGCAACTTCTTCAACTTTTCACAGCAAAAAACAAAAAGCCCAGTCCTCATTTCTGGCTCCCAATGCAGTAAACCGTTTTTTTCACCTCTGAATGTCTGTCTGTAGCAAGGCATAGAAGAGGGTTGTGACCAGGAGCCCCAGGGAAGGTTTTTTATAGTTCGGATATAGTCCTGGTTTAGACAAAGTTCAGCCTTGGTTTGGAACTGGATTTCTTTTTTTAGACCTGGTTGAAGTTTAGTCCTAGTTTTGTTCTCAGTTAGTCCTTGTTAGTCAAGTCCTGGTTTACTCCTCATTCAGACCCGGTTTGGAACTGGCATAGACCTTTTTAGACTTGGTTGATGTTAAGATCTAGTTTAATCCTGGTTGTGTCCTGATTTAGACCTGGTTTAGATTAGACATAATTTTATCCTGTCAAGTTAGGTCCTGATTTATTCCTTATTTAGTCCTGGTTTGGAACTGGATTTGACCTTATTTAGACTTGAACTTGAGTCATGGTTATTTCATGGACTCTCTGTGGGCTCCTCCACCTCTTGGGCCCCCGTTGAATTGCACTGGATACTCTGCCCGATGCTTCGGTCCTGGTCCTGGCGTATTGTGCACTGATAGGCCGAACAGTAGTCGTATCTTAGAGCTGGAAGCCTTCCATGGGCCCCTCCTGTTGCTGGAAGAGGAACTGTCCTTGGTTCTGATCCACCTGCGGGGCCAGGTGCGAGTCCTCCTCCTCCACGCCGAAGTAGTGCTCGATCAGGTCAAAGGCTTTCTGGTAGATCTCCTGGTTTTCATGGCTTTGAAGGAATTCAATCTTGTCCAGACCTAAACCAGAAACAACGCCAGGGTTAACTCTTCTATACAGACGTTCTCTTTTATCTATTTCTTCCATATACCTTTGCTTGGACTTAATTGTCACACATTACATTCACCAGCATTACTGAGAACAAGCTAATGTTTGAGTTGCAAGTGTAAAATCCTAATCTTTACTCAATGTATTTTATGATCACACCAACAAAGCCAGGAATACACACTAACTACAGTAGACCTGCTTTCTCATTTAAACGCACCGGCCGGGATTACGGGATACAAACCCCATTTTAAACACAGCTGGACTTGCACTGACACTGAAGGAGTGGTTGGTCTATAGAAGACATAATGAACCTTCAACTCTGACCCCCACAGAGAAAGGTCTGGTCACCCCTGGTATAAATTAAATCCTATTTGTTAACATGATTTAAACTCATGTTTTGTTGGCGACCTGGCCAAGAGGCAGCATTAACAAGCAGCATATTAAAAAGGTACATTCATACGGAGCATACAGTGCAACATAAACAATAACAACAATAATACAAATCTCCAACTAAAAACAAGAGCAACGATCTTGGACAGCTGCATGCAGTGAATTCTTAAACGTGCTTGATTGGAATAAACGAGCTGAGCCTAAGTGTGCGCTGCAGATTATTCCAGTCGCTTGCAGCGGCGAACTGGAACAGCAAGCGACCAAAGGCAGTGCGGGCTTTAGGGAGGACCAGGTTAATCAGACTGCTGGAGCGTAAAGTACGGATAGAGTTATGAATTTGGAGAAGTGAGCGCAGGTACTGATAAGCGTTTTATAAATGAAGAAGTACCAGTGTATTTGCCTGTGGGAGTGAAGAGAGGGCCATTTTACCAGTGAGTATAGTGTACAGTGATGAGCGTGAAAAGGAGCTCCGTAACAAAACGGATGGCGTGTGGTGGATGATATCGAGTTTGTGAAGGAGGGATTTTGACATGTTACATGTTTATGTAATGACGTGAGTATTGCTTGTATGTTTATTGTGTATATTAGTACCATATGCCTCCTCTATGAGAGCGCAGTAGGGGTTGATGCCCGTCCCGTTCTGCTTGGCCTCCTTCTCTCCGAGTCTCAGGATGTTCTCCAGACCACTGAGAGAAACCTGCACGATCTTAGAGTCCATCACCGTCAGCAGGTCACACAGAGGCTTTATCACGTTCAGAGACACCAAGTACCTGTTCACATGAAATACAAACACTGTAAGAGCAGCACCATTCAGATAAGACAAATCTGTGACTACTTTGTTTAATGCTCAAAATATCACAGGTCCCTGTCAGCAGAAATAAAGAAGCACAGTATTTTTAAAGCCCTGTGTATAAGTGCAAATACAAAATTTCCTACATCGGTGCAGCCCATGAACACAACACATGTAAGCAACACACAAACTCAAATGTACTGCAATACTTTCAAAATGCAATTCTGATTATTAATACGTGGTTAGGACCTCCTGGTGAAGACACAAATCTGATCTAGGGTGCAACTACTACCATTAAAGACTGCATGAACTCTCCTCTTCCTCCCACCATCCAAAGACATGCATGAGTAGGTGAACTGGAGAATCTAAATGTCTCAGTGAATGAATGAGAGAGTTCATGGTTGTCAGTGTCAGCGTCAGCCCAGTGACTAACCATTTTCCATTAACCACTAGCCATTTTCAGTGTGTACCCCACCTAAGGCCCAAAGCTTTTACAGATTAGTACCAGACCTGATTTGAACTGGTGTCCCTCCTGATGTGGCATTGGTGATGGCCCACGCCGCCTCTTTCCTCGTCCTGAACTCAGCCTTCTGTAGGATCTCAATCAACAACGGGAAGATGTTTGCATCGATGACATTCTGAGGTCAGAAAACAGAGGTTAAATAAGTCAACAATTATTGTAAATATTAAATTAATAAATAGTGGAAATGAGAAGAGTGTTAATAACTTGTGTAGCTGTTGAGTCCGAACTGCAACTATGGGTGTTAGGTGGAGGTACAGTCTAGACCAGCTGTTCTCACAGTTTTCTCACTAAGTCTAAGCTGCTCACGAAAATTAGTGTCTGTCCAAGTACCACTTTCCACGACTAAACCAGGTCCAAATTAAAGCTAATCCAGGTCTAAAATTTGAACTAAATCAAGACTAAACAAGGCCAAAGGACTCCTCAAAACCAGTAGAAAGAGCCACTGGTCAGTTAGTTGCAGGGCCGACACAGAGACACACACTGACAGACAACCACTCATTCTCACATTCATTCACTATGGGACCAATTAGAGTCTCCATTTCTCCTAGCACATGCTTGTCTTTGGACGAGGGGAGGAAGCCACAGTAACACAGGGAGGACATGCAGACACCCGCTTCCCTGTTGAGAGCCATCCCATCCCCAACAAGTAGATGTGAATAAAATCCTTATATTCACCTGTATCTGAGCTCGGTTTCCTGCGGTAATGTTAGACACAGTCCAACACACCTCTTTCTTTATGGACTCCTTTGGGCTGCTGAGGAGGTGGAGGAGGCAGGGCAGCGCAGAGCAGTTCAAAATGACCTGGAAAAAGATAATAATAATAATAATAATGTAGGTTTGAATGTTTTTACTGCAAAACAAAAAATACACAAATAATGGAAATGAGGTGAAAGCATTACCTGTGTCTGGATGTCGTCACCAGTCACAATGTTGCCCACAGCGCGAAGAGCAGGAGACACTACTTTATAATCACTGTGCCTTGAAAACAAACAACAATCTGTGAGTAGTCTAACCAGGACTAAACCAAGATCTAAAGCCAAATCTAAACCTGGGTCTCAACCAGTTCTAAACCAGGACTAAACCAACATCTAGGTACTAGGTCTGCCAAGATTTAACCAAGGTTTAAACCAGGACTAACTAGGAGTACACCAGCACTAAACAAGGGCGTAAGTAATAAGTAAAACTAAAGGAAACCACTTTTAAACCAGGTTAAGTCAGGCTTACCCAAGACTACTAGAGGACTAAACCAAGTCTAAGCCAGTTCTAAATCAGGACTAAACTGTGTCAGACCAGAGCAGGTCAAAAACAGGAACTAGACTTTCTTTGAATTAATCTAAATTAAGATTAAAAACAAGGCCTGTGCTGTCGTCCCGACAGCAAAGTGTATATCGGCGAAAACGACCCCATACGTCTGCCCCGTACGTCTGCCCCATACGTCGCCCCGTACGTCTGCCCCGTACGTCTGCTACAACT
>JAVQKC010048505.1:0-17416 GCA_036025475.1 Philypnodon macrostomus | reverse complement strand
GAAAGACATTAAGACCTGGATGACAAAGAACTACCTGCTGCTGAACCCAGAAAAGACCGAAGTGATCCTATAGGTCCTAAACATGCAGAGTATCTGACCATATAGTCTCTTGATATATTGGTAAAGCTTCAAGCTCCATTGTAAAAGTTTTACTTGATCAGGATCTTTCTTTTTAACTCGTATAAGCCAAGATTGTAAAACGGCACTTTTTCATTTACGTAACATAGAAATATCTTATCAAACAGTGACGCTGAGAAACTGATCCATGCATTTGTCACATCCTTATTACTGCACTTCTCTCATCAGCCTGCCCTAGAAGCAGCAGGAAGATTAACAGGAACTGGCAGAGGAGAACACATCACTCCTGTGTTAGTATCTCTTCACTGGCTCCCAGGTGACTTTAGAGTCACGTTTAAAACCCTTCTAACTCACAAGGCCTTGAGCGGCACTTTCCTTTGGCTCTTCTATAAGTCTCTTCATTCTACACTTTTTTTCTCCTTTTTTTTACCATAACTCTTAATTTCTACACTTTTTACATTGTTAACTTGACTCTATCATTAGTTCATTGCTATTCACATGTTGTCCTGTCCCACTCCCTCTTGGGGAGGGGATATTGTTTCAGAGGCCTGGCTGCTGATGTCCCAGTGGATAGCTGGCCGCTCTGTTTTTTCATCTGGATCCCAACCCCCAACCAAACCTGCCGCATCTCCTCATTCATCTGGATGCCCTATTGTCTAATAAATATAATTTGCAATGACATTGTTTTATTTATATACATCTTTCTGTGAAGCACTCTGAGGCCACTTTGTTGTGATATAGGGATAAACAAATATAAATTCATTGACTTGACTGTTGGGTACAATGTGGAGAATCTGTACCAAGTTCCATTACTCATTGCCAAAGTAAGCATGTGCAGAGTCACATAGGGGTCAAAAACATGGGGGTGCTACAATCTGTGGACCACGGCCGTGATTCCATAATATCTCCCAAACACTGTTCCACCGATATAATAAGTCATTCAGTTTCTATATCAAACAATTAATGCTCTGCTATCAGCACACTTTATTTGTGTGAAAAATGTTATTAAATTTTATCTTCTGATTTCACAAATACACATTTTATTCAGGTCAAAAGATAAAACTATAATTGTATTTCTTATTTATACACTCTACAGACCACAAATGGCAATGTGTCTTAAGGGGACACATCGACAGTATGCCTACCTACTGCACCACTGCCAATTTCAATCAGAGCAAAGTACGACAATTAACAGCCATTTTCACTGACCTTGAGTCAAAGGCAAAGGGACCAGAACAAAGAGAAGAGGGTCTGCTGAGTATTGGACTGAAGCAGGGTTTGTTTGGATAGCTCAGCATCACAGTAAATGCATTACATGTGAATGCAGCACATGAAAGTGAAGTCACATTGTCAAAGTCAAAGTAAGTCTGTTTAGATACTAACAAAGAACAGCCTTCTCTCCAGTTGAATAAGCTGCCCTTGGTCATTGCTGCAAACTGCAAAACTTTTTGGTTTATTATCTGTTTTTTAGCCAACTTTATCAACAATTGGTTTTGAACGCTGGTTTTCAAAAGCCAAAAACACGTGGGTGATTTGAGGATATGTCAGTTAGACCATCTATATACATCTATAAACAAGTGGTTTACCCAATGTGCAGCAGATCACATTCATGCGCTACCTCATTACAGGAGGTCATCACTGTTATAGTGACGAATGTATATTTTTGTGGTCTACTTTCTCAGTTTCTCAGTTTCATTTGTACAGCTGCAGATATAGCATTTCGTTACCATGGTGCTGCCACAAATGTATGTCTTTTCTTTCACTTCTCATCCCTGCATGCTAATTCAATGCTAAAGTGTCAAGGTGATGTGACTTAAATGTATGAGATGGCCAGTTGTTAATTTATTGATTAGAAAATCACTAGATGCTTTTAAACATTAAGTGGTCCACTTTTTACTTGTACAAATACATAAATTACTGTAAAAGTAATGTGCTCTCGTCCCCAACAGCAAGGTGTATGTCGGTGAAACGGCCCCATACAGGGGTTTTATATTGTTAACGAGCAATTAAGAGGCCCCGCCCCCAAACCATGACAAACAGGGAAAGGGTCTATTTGGCTTTTTTGATTTGTCTGGATGTTTGTGGTTTGTTGTAGGCTGGAGCCAAAATAATATTTTATGTTGAGTACCAACTTTCATTGCTCTCTGCCAAAGTACATGTGTACAGACTCTCATAGAGGTCATAAACATGGGGGCGCTATAGAGGTATTCTTTATTTGTCCTCTGTAAATGTGCCTATGTACATTAAATATCCACTAGTCCGGATCACTGTGCCAAAATTCATGAGTTTTGTTTATGTTCAGCAAGATTATTGGCTCAATAAAAGTCCTTCAGGGCATTAATTAATTCATTAATTGCCATTAATCAGAACAGAAAAGTTTAAAAAGATCTGGCAATTAATTACGTAATTTATATTTATTCTAGTACTAAAATCCATCAATTTCAGTGTCTTTATGATATGTACCGGTGTGTAAAATTTGATACTGATCCGACAATTCACTTTTGAGTTATTGCATTTACAATAGGACCTGGAATCACCTGAAACATCCATAGTATCATATTTTTATTTTATTGTATCAGATGAAATATTTCCCACATGTTCACACAACGCTCTATAGCCTATATAAATATTGCATACAGTTTGATAAATGACTCCATATTAACTCTCAAAGAAAGACATCTGTAATGATTCAAATTCAATTGTGAGCAAATCTTGTACATGTTCAAAACACTTCAAACTCTCAGGGAATGGACCTTGCCAGAAAATCTTGTCCAATGTTATTCATTGCTCTGCAGCCTTTCAAACATAAAGGGTGTGATATAATATCACAGAAACTCTTGTTTTGCCGATATAATGAGAATCGTAAGAATACAATGTCCCACAATTTAGCTTCCCTCACCCAGACAGTGAGTGATAAGAGGCAGGTGTATCTGAGGTGTTGAAGTTTTATTAAGTCGAGCAGGCCCAACATATCACGCAGTATGTGATGGAGGTTAATCAGAGCACTTTGAAACAGGTTAACTTTGGACCACCTTTGAACATATCCGTTAGCTGCTGGCTACAAGTGTGTGAGCGTGTGTGAGCGTGTGTGTCTTCTGTGGTGGTTGCAAAAAATATCAGTCTGTCTGCTAGCACGCCTGTGGTATGCCCCTTAAATAATTCATGTTTAATTCTGCTGCTAACCACAATGTCACACTAAGTAAAAAAAAAACACTTAGCTGCCAGCAAATCCTATATGTTTTTTTCTGTATTAGGATGGGTTCAAAGGGGCCAAATTGTACATTTCTTCAAGCTTTTTAAATTCATTATGAACACTTCTACATTAGTATGTCACATCTACTAACTTAAAATAAAGACTTTTATTGAAAATGTATTTTTTTAATTTGCTTCCTGAAAAAGTTCTGCCATTACCCATTTAAGGTCCTCTGTCACTGTGCTAGCACGTGACATAACTATAGGCATACAATTAAAAATAAAAGCAAGGTTTCTTCATCTTCATCTTCATCTTATAGAAAAGTAAAACCCAGAACATGAATGGACCCCTTAAACTGTCCTTTATGTTTGAAAGGCTGCAAAGCAATGGTTTGACATGGTTTTCTGGTAAGGTATATTCCCTGAGAGTTTGAATTATGTTGAACTGGACACAATTGTATTTTAATCATTACAGCTGTTTTTCTTTGAATGCAACACTTGCCAAATGTCACAAGTGAGATAATATGAAGCCATTTATCAAACTGTATGTAATATTTAAATAGGCCTTAGGGTTTTATATGTGACACTTTCATCTACCATAGGTTTGGATGTTTTACAGGGTAAATTGCTTGGGGATATGTGTCTTCTAAAGTTTTACAATAAACTTGATATAAAATATATCTTTGACCTCAGATGCACGTAGTGAGACGTTTCATGCAGTTTATGACAGAAAATCCATGCCCCAGTGGGGTCGTCTATTGTTGGTTGAACCAATGTGACCTGGACACAGGAAAAACACAACTGTTCCTCTTTTTGACAAAACTAATAATAGTTTGTGCCAGAAACGTTCTATTGACCTTTCTCAAATGTTCTAAAAAAACAAAAATTATTAAGTATAAACACATCGTAAGTTCTATTTAAAAATCTTTTATATATATAAATATTTATATATTTTTACACATCCAGCTAATTTACTGAAATGACTTGCAACAATTTTGGAAAAATCTATACTTTCTGGAATATTTTGTATTTGGCAAAGTTGGCTGCTTTCTTCCATCCCAGGTTAGAAAAATTGGCAGCATGGATGAGAATTGTGGTATGACGTTGGTTCTGGTGACAGAGGACGTAGGCGACGATAGGGGGGTTAGATTAGACTCAGTGTGGGGGGGTTCCGTCTCTGGTAGATCGCTCAGCTGACTAGGTACCCCCCCTCTCAACTAAGGTGGTCGTCTCTCTGGAGGCTGGAAGGCAAAACATGAGACATAGGGGAGGTGGGCCGAGAGAACAGAGATGAACAGTGTGTGGTGGTTTTGGCCGGCATAAGAATGGCTTGTGGGTAAATTGGAGGTGTGTTTGAGGTGAAGAAGAGGTGAAGTAGAGGTGTGGTTAACGTGAGGTGAAGGATTGTTGCGGAGGTAGATGGGGCGTGGTCCTGCTCCTGGACCTATGTTAACATCATCATGTACATTTGAACCTGTGCAGTAGTTTTGTGTACGCAGGCAGTGAGTCACAGTGTAACAGTTCCAAAAAATGTTTAACTAATGTTTCACCTACTTTTGCTGCCAAACTGTTTTTGCTCCAACTGTTCTCTGACTGTGATGATATTAGTGTTGGACATCATGGAAAATCTGCAAAGAACAGTGGAACACCAAAGAGCTTTGAGGGGATGATTAATAATCCAATTAAGATGACACAAAATAGAATCCTCTTCAACAAATGAATTATCACCACAAAAGAGAAAAGCACAAGATTATGTTCAAATTGCATTAGTATCATTGTCCTTTTATAACGACCATTTACTCAAGCAAAGCAGTCCTGGGTGCATTCTTCAACGGATTTTTGAGTCCTCTTAAGAGATTTATTGGAATAATTACTAATTAAAATGCATTTTGAAGAGCACTCATGTGACATTTTACTTCACAGTATAAAAGAAGAAATCAACAAAACTTCTATTTCAAATGCTAATAATGTATGTTGAGTGCACATGGGATAAATCTGCTTCATGTGGCCCTTTACATTCTCATACATGGAAAAGAGATGCTAGCTGTTTACTGAGTTATGACTGAGAAGAAGCCATAATAGCTAAAAGTCAGTATTTGTCGCCTTGTTCGTGCGTAGATCACTGATAACATGCCTCTGTGTCACTGTGCACCGTCTAAAGATGAGAAATAATGTATTGTTGGGACCTTGATTGGTGCCACATGTTGCAGCAAGGACACCATAAATTGAGTTTTATGGTGTTGTGAAGGTTAGCATGTGGAGATTTGTCATACAGAACAAGTGTAGGTCACCTTCTTGAGATTCAGATGCAGTGATTGTCTGTGTGTCCGACTGTCATACCTGGTTATATATTTTTTTTAATGAATAATTCAATCTGTCTGCCTTGGGTCTGGCTATTTGTGTGTTTATTTACTGAAAGAACACATTAAAAACAGACAAAGTGGAAGCTCTAAAAATATTACTACCTCCATCCAGGAGATGTGTCTGTGTGTCTGGCAACTTCACACAAAAAACTACTGAACGGATGAAACTTTCAGGGCAGCTGAGGAATGACACAAGGAAGTGATTAGATTTTGGGACTGATCTGGATCTGGATGTAGGATCTTCTAAAAAAAAAATTGCACCTTCTCCTGGATCTGCTAAGCCTCTCTTGTGAGAGAGCCTCTCTCCTCCCCCACACCCTGCTGTCTTGTGAAATTCAACATCTTCACCTCTTCTCAGTCCTTTGCAGATGTACACCAGAAAATACTAGGACAGCGCAAACCTCCGCCAAGGTTAGCTCAGACAAAGACGGAAAAATCACTAGGTAATAGTTTTGTTACTTTTACATTTCTTAAGGTGTATATTTATCGTTAGACCCCATGAGCACAACATATGGCTATAGTAAAGCAGCGAATGATGTGTGATGAAGTATACACAGTATGCATCTCTTTTCAATTACTATAATCACTTTTCTTCTTTCACGTTTCAGTAAGATGAGAAAGACTCTACCACTTTGTGTCCATTACACTTCAATGGTAAAGTTACTTGATTTATTTTTAATACATCTCTTACAACTACACTTCATTACTATATTTCCCATCAACATCACATTCAGAACTAGAAAGCACAAAGAGTGTAGACCTCCGCCAAGGTAGCTAATTTCCCCTATATACATGCCTAAAATAAACTGTTCTGCATAGAACCTTCTGTGGGACTGGACACCCCTCCAGAAAAAAAGTAATTAAGTAAGTAGTCTTATAGTAATAGTCTAATGAAACAACATCACCTGCAGGTTTCAGGAGTGTATATAAGGACCTTTCCAGTTTAATAATGAGATGCTAATGAAACACAAGTGTTTATGTTAATTATTGTTGGGGTGCATATGAGTGATTGGTGCATGAATTACTTTTATGAAAAGGATATCTCAAGACTCGTCTCACCTTCAATGTTCAGTGAGCCATAAAATAGAGATTTAAAAAAGGGTCTTGAGGTCAAATCCAGCAGACCAGCGCCATCCGGAAGGATTCAAGAAGATGCCCATGTCCTCATCCGACCTCTGCTTGATCCTTTAACAGACAACGTGACATTGTCTTTCCCACCAAAATATTTACTTATGGGAGCCATGGCTGCGTGTGATGTGCCAAGTGTTAAACAATTTATTTTCATCAAATAAATAGCACATCATTATATACTGTATGCCACAACAGATCAGAAGCCAGTGTGCTCTTTGTGTCAGTCCCAAGCCTCGATAAACATGTAAAAAAAACCTATGACCAAGCAATAGACGCAGAGAAAAGTAAACACATTATTAAATAAGTTTACAGAGGCATGTGACGCTCTGATTGGATGTTTGTGTACACAGCTTATCAACCTTGAATTACTGGCAGCAGGAAATCCTTGTGAGAAAGTATTTTTAAGCATTGGATTCATCGACACACACAAAAAATACTGGCAAATATTTTGATATTTCAGATACAAATTTTAGGTGAGCTCTCAAGTTTTGATACTACATTCAATAAAATAAAAACAGGTAAATCACTATGTTATATATAATGCCATCTATCTAAGTAAAGTAAAGGATAATGTATGAAAAGTGATTAATAATGTATTCAAATTCCACATTTCATTGTTTATGCCTGATTATTTAGGCCTGTAATGTTTTCATAAAATAGTTGTATATCGATGTCTGCTGAACGGTGAACAGCGCTAAAATGAATTTGATCTTGTTCATTAATTTCCTGTCTCATCCAAACGAAGTAAGCTATCATTATGAATCATGTCTACTCTGGAGTCGAAGCATCATAATCAGGCTTGGCTGCACTGAAGTTATTAATCCACACAATCAGAACAAACAATGCAGGGTCAAAACAGAGCCCCACAAGTACACAGATGCTGTGGTTAAACTGATATATTATGCAATGGGAATTAGGCATTCAAATCTGACATGGTCCTTTCAGCAATTATGGCCTTTGAGAACACAAATATGTCCTAATGATTGCACCATGATCTATTAGCTCATTTGAGTTAATTTAAAGCTGCAGCCTGGAGGTCATGATAATACATGAAAAATTAAAAATTAAAATAAAATTGCTTAACCTATAGTGTTATGTTAGGCCCTCCACCTCTACAGCAATATCCAATGAGTTTGTGTGGCTGACATACCACTCAAAAATCAACATTGGTCAGGGCTCGATCCCGCAAACTCTGATTTAGGGGGAGGGACTAAAGTTTTAGGGTGACTTTTAAGATCTGTCCAGGGACTGCAGATGAAAAATACCCTTCTGGCTAACGCTGGCATATTGACAGAAATGTCTATTAATATGCACTGTCCCTGTAATAAATAACTAAATACATAAATAAAAAGTAAAATAATAATGACTTTATATCAAGGGTCCAATCAATTTTAATACTGTATTTTCCGCACTACAGGGCGCACCGGATTATAAGGTGCACTGTCAATGAATGGTCTATTTTCAAACTGTTTTCATATACAAGGCGCACCGGACCATAAGGCACATTAAGTGAAACAAAAGAGTCAGACAAGTCAGTCAGTCAAACTTTATTAAACGCGTTCACAATAACTCTCAACATTGTTCAAACGTTAATGGCGTATTCACAATAACTTTCAACCGTGTTCAGTTGTAACACTTCAAAATGATATGGCCATTTTGGGGTCATATATAAACACTAATAATAATACACTACTAATATTACGGTGAAGCATAGTACCGGTTTGTATTACTCCGCGACGCTCCTGACTCCCGGAGATTTGTAGTTTACCGAAGTCGTACCAAAACATTTTGACGGAGCGCCTTGAGCGCCTTGTGACACAAAATCGCTTGGAGGTCAGTAAGGCGCACTGGTGCACTGTTGGTTTTGGAGAAAATTAAAGGCTTTTAAGTGCGCCTTATAGTGCGGAAAATACGGTAATATCAATTTAGATTTATTTAGACAATTTTGCTGCTTTTTAGTCCTGCTCTGGCCATGGGTCATTTGGGTCATTTGATATGTGGGCCACTGCTTGGACCTGTTTTTAGCCACTGTTGAGACCTGCTTTAGACCTGGTGTAGACTTTGGTCCTCGTTACAACCTGCTACATAGGTCATACTTGCAGTTGTTTGATGGGGATGATGTTTGTTATTGCACCTCACTCCCACAGTTCCCTACATGTAGCACATGCCAGTCATTTTGATGAGCTGTCTTGTGAAACCTTCAGCTGTCCTCCTCCGGCAAAACCCAATGAATCTGCAAAATTGCCCATTGTTTTTGAACAGGTCTTGCTTGGTTGTTATACTATTAGCTGTATTTCATGTGACCTTCTTCAGTGTGACAGCTGCCAAGACAGATATTGGCAGACTTTGGCATGAGATCAAAATGTGATCAAGTAAATGCTGTAGGTTTGGGTTTTATTTTTTTGAGTTTTTTATTGATTGAACAGCAGTGCTACAGGAAACCAGGGTGAAGAGTGGGGAATGAACTGTCATGAGCTGGATTTGAACCCACATTTCAAGCTCTGAACATGGACAAAATAATTAATAATAATTAATGACAAAATGGGTTCTTTTTGGAAGTTAAAATAATCATGCAGTCTTCAAATTATAATACCAATTTAAACAGTAGGGAGTTCTTCCATCTTCGGTATTGTGTGCAGACATGCAAAACGACAAGAAATCCAGTCATATTCACTGTCATATAACTTCGATAATCTAATAATGTATGCGAACAACAAAATTTTCAGGTTTGCACCCAATAGTGATGAATGTATATTTGGTCTGTCTGAAAGTGTGCAATTGTGTATGTGTATGTATAGGTGAATGTGTGCGTGTGTAAATCCCTGAACGTTTTTAGAAATGACGCATTTGAGGGGTGAGATATGTTATATTTGATATGTATGATAATGTATTGTATTTGTATGTGCTTACTGTACATTACCAACCTGTCCATGGACTACAGGTGGAAATGAGTATTTTTTGCAATAACCTGGCACCGTGCATCTTGCCTGTTTTTAAGGTCAGTGTTTTGTTGAAAATATACCATACCATAGCCATATGTCCCCATATCCTTGTGATTCTGGTGCATTTTACAAGAGTACAGTAAGCTTGCAAAACAAAACCACATCCACGGCTCTCCTGGAGTCATCTATCGGTCCAAATCAATTGCCTCCTATATCAGATCAATGTACAGAGGTTGAATGTCACCTGGTGAAATTGGTGAAAGTGAGCCCGCAGGCCACGAGAACCAGCTAATGAAATTTTGATGCCGCCTTATTTAGAACTATATTTTTCACCAGATTACGTTCCCCAGCTCCATTTCCAACTTCAAAGACCAGCTTTCACCGCCACCACTGGGGGTAGAAAGCCTATAGCCCGCACGACTCTTCAAAATTGGATGGTACCTACAATTATGAGCTTGGAGGATTTCCCCCCCTTTTTTCAAAAAGCTTTCAAGTGATCAGTTCCAATCTGATGCACTGTATTTCTACACTGTAAAACCAAACTGTACACCTTACATCATTACATTTTATATGCTAGTTAAGTTTCTGCGTATTGATTTAACTGTTGTGTAATAGTTTGCGTTAATAAATATGGCAATCGTTTTCCCCAATCAACTTGAAACAGAACTAGGCAAATTTTAACCTTAATTAGATGGCATTGGAGTCAATGTGAGGGGCTAAATGAATTGTTGGGGGGTGAATGAAGCTTCCTGTTTTATTCTTTGGTGAAAAAGCAGACTTCACAGACTTGATGTTCTTCCTTAAGTTGTTGGTTTTTACAGTGTGTCCTTTTCCCACTTTGCTGCATAGTTAATCCATGAAGTGAGATGTGCAGTCAGTTTGTGTGGGGTGTTTTGGATTAGATTAGTATTTTCATCACTTGTGGCTAGATGAGAGATAGAGTGACTCGGGGATTGGACGGGTAATGGGGGTAAGGGATGGGGGATGGGGGGGTCAAAACTGTTCAGCTCTCTCTACAGTATGTGCCTTTAGAGCAGTGACAGCTTATAGACTTATAGCTTATATACAAATAGGGCTGTATATAGGATAATGTTTATATCACTAACCACCCTGCTGAGTTTATATTATAAATCATGCAGTGTTTTGTATTGATGCAATGTGTCAATACAGTTAATATGGAAAGCACAGTAGGTTGCATTTTGACGGTAGGATGTAAAGATTGATTGAAATTAATACTTATTACTAGGTGTGTGTAATATAGCGATACGATAAGATTGATTGTGATATGCTAATCTGGGAGGATCGTTGAATCTGATATTGTTTATGCACTGATAGCAGTAGTCTTCCGTGTAAGACAAAAAATACAAAGTACTACAAAAAAAAATACAATTGAAAATGTGATCTTGGCTTAAAAAACTGTGAGATTTTATTATATATTATATTTTTACCATATCACCCACCCCTGCCCTTCAAAAGTTTCAGTCATATTCCTGTTAAAAGTGAATATTTGAACTCCTCCTCCGATCCGCTCTATAATCCAGGCTTGGTAAGCCCATTGAGAGACACCCTAAACATGTGCTTAGTGTATTGAAAATGATCCTATAGTATAGAAAACCCAATCCTATTAAGCGTAATCATTTTGTCCTATATCTAGGCGTACTCCTTAGTAACACCTATAATACTACAGGATATGATGAATAATTTGCACTCAACAATCAACCTTCACTTTTGACCCCCTTTATTTCTCGTTTCAACCATTTTCTATTTCTTCATCTTCCTCCTCCTGGGCTGAATGGATGAGATGATCTGCAGCTTGGCTGGTTAAAGCAGCTGATGCCCACGGGATATCACTGACCCGGGGTGAACATAGAAGAAGAGTCAACTTAATGTTTTATTTCATTACTCGTATAGGAGAAACTGGTGTGCAGCAGTTCTCAATGCCATTCAGAGGGTAAGCGCTGATCAACAAAGGGGGAACAACAGAAAACATTAGTAGCATCATTGTGACGTGCTACCAGGGCCGTAAACAGAATGTTAGAAATACTGAGGCCCAAAAAGAGTGACTGAGAAATTGCACCCCCTAAAGAATTTTATAAGAATGTAATTTTAGTGAAATTTACCAAATTTAACAAAAACATCCTTTACTAATATCCAGACAAATCAAAAAAGTCAAATAGCCCAGTCCCATATTTGTCATGGTTTTGGGGCAGGGCCTTTTCGCTGATATACATCTTGCTGTCGGGTATGACCGCGTGGGCCTAGTTTAGTTCTGGTTTAGATCTGGTTTTGTTCTGGTTTAGACCAGGTTTTGTTCTGGTTTAGATCTGGTTTTGTTCTGGTTTAGACCAGGTTTTGTTCTGGTTTAGATCTGGTTTTGTTCTGGTTTAGACCTGGTTTTGTTCTGGTTTAGACTTGGTTTAGCCCTCTCTCCAGCTGAGCAGAACCAGACATCACCGTTGGATAAGCTGTTCTATAAAGCAGGATATCATCTGGATCAGTTAACCTGGACTTAACTCTGTCTGTATTAGGGATGCACCGATATGGACATGTTTTAGTCGGCTTTATTTCTTGAAATTCAGAAATCTGTATATGAATAATAATAATGCTTTAAACTTCATTTTGTCAGACTTTTTGAATGGGCTTTTCTTTTTCTGACTCTTTCTAAGCCTAAACATTTGAAGTTACCCTATAAGAACAACAGGTTACCATCAGACATCAGCATCTGCTAATACCGATATTAGTCAACAATGAAATTCCTGGCTGATACTGATGTTGAACCGATACATCTGTGCATCCCTAGTCTGTATAGAACAACCAATCACAGAGAAGACACGTGAATATTAATCACTGGAGGAGAATTCACACACAGAGATCTAAAGTCATGTAAAACACTGCAAACAGCTTCACACATGACATGAGCCCATAGCTTTAGACCAGTTTAAAGAACTGGTCAACCTGAACCAGCTTCGTAGTACCAACAACCCAGGCTAAACCCCCAAAGTTAGCTCGATATCCCTCTAATCCAGCTTCGTAGTACAGGGCCTTGGTTTGGGTTGATTTAAATCCGGGTTCATACCTATTTCAGACATGATTATACTGTAGTCTTGATTTGGCCTCACACCTGACTGTATAGCAGTCCTCGATAACATAGTAAAACATTATGAAAATACTGTGGTTCAGACTTTAATGGTGCGTACAACCAAACTAGAACACAATCGCTTGGATCTCACACTCATTTACATATCACTGCAAAAATAATCTGATGTTTATTTTTATCTCTCTTTGTTTTCCTGTTGTTATTCTTCTCACTCTCTTATCTCCAAGGCGATGAATTATGTCATGCAAACAGATTGGGAAACCAGTGGCCATTGTGCACTAGAAAGAGTGTGTTTGTTAACCATAGAAATTCACTGCAGGGGAAATCCCACACAGAGAAACACACCATAATGTTGTGCATGTTTTAATCACTTTTTATGGCTTGAATGATTCAATGTATTATCTAAGGCTTAAGGAAAAATAAATGACTAAACAGCATGACCAGACGAAACTGCTTCAAATAGGCAAGTCAGTGGGAAGCCAGATATGTTATTTGCTATCTCCCGTTGCCGTGGCATCCACTCAATTTGCTGACTGCTGGGACATTTTTGTGATTGTGGGAAAAGTGCAGTGGTGGAGGTTATTGTCACGAGAACTTTTTGCTTATTTTGATGAATACACTTTGAGCTCATCTTTACCTCACAGAAAACGTTTGTGCTGTGTCGTTCATTCAAAAAGTCAGTTGTATTAAAAACTGCAAAACAGACATCAATTATTAAAGTCCTTCACAAATCATAATAAACCTGTTTTCTGCAATCTACAAACTGTCATTACTTCCTAAAGATGCAAGCAAACACAATATTTATTCATTTATCTCACTGGAGCTTATATCCACCAACTATGAGCCTGAGATGAGATAAAACCTGGACAATGATCGGCTATCGTCACAGGGTTGACATAGAGACTTAAACAGATAGAGAACTATTTATTCTCACATTTATGGTAAGGGTAAGTTTACCTGTCACGTGTATGTCTTTGTACTGTGAGAGCATGTCAATGTATTTGGAGAGAACCCACAGTAACATGGGAAGAACACGCAGACTCCACTCACACACACACACGATATGTTGCATTTAAAACTGCTTCATATCTATAGAAAACCCTTACACCCTCTAAATTGAGCTAACTTGTTGGTCATGTGATTGGACACTTCATTGGGCCTTGACTTTACAGCTGCTTGTAAACTCAAAGAATCAGATATAGTGGTCTCAGAGCGCTATTAAACATAAAAGGCACCAGGATTCGTTCAATAGAATACATTCCCCAGTGATGCTGACCCTGATTTATGCCTGGAGCAGGTGGACAGTTAAATGTCACTTTCATTTCTCACAGTCAGGCAGAATCAAAATGAGTACAAATGGCCTTCTTTATTTATTACTTTAAAAGATTGTCCTAAAGTTATGGCACTTAAGCTAATTGAGCTAGAATGCAAAATGTCTAAAAGGCCTAAGTTCATAGCACACAGTACAGTTTTATTGATAGTGAAATCTGTGTTTTCAAGAGACAATATTATACTCTTTTTTTCAAGCTTTTAGAATTCATTTTGGACACCTTTGCATCAGCATAACATAACAGTTAGATTTTCTCCTTACAAAAAATGGAAGGTAGTGCAATGTGGGGTTAAAACTATCCTAATCTGAAGAACATGACTGATTTTTACAGCTTTTCACGTACCGTCAAAAATTGGATTCTGGAACATCAAACATGCTCACACTAACAATACCAGACGAGTATTTTGCCATCAGATGTTACCCCTGTGGGTATCACCTGATGGCCTTCAGATTACCAGACCAATAGTGTTACAGTATCACATTAAATTGCACATTGCATTTTTAACTCACTAAACCAATAGTGTTACAACATTACATTATATATATATGGCATTACATTACACTACATTACATTACACTACATTATACATTGCACTTTCAACTTGTAAATATTTATTTTATTGTATATTTGTATATTTGTATATTGTATAGTTGTTTTGTGTCTGTGTTGTCCCCCTTTCCTAGGACTACAGATGGAAATTAGCTATGAGCTACAATCTGGTACAAACATCTCTGCCACTCTAATGTAATTGTACACTGTCCTAATAAACCAATAAAAATAAATAAAAAAAATAAAACTGAGGTGGTCAGCATACAATTCATCAAACATGCTTGAATGAACAAAATATAACTGGAGGATTACACAGCATCACAACGTGGTAGTAGTACTAGTAGTGTTGTACTAACAGTGTGGAACTAAACTAGAAAGCAAAATGTCCAAAAAGCCTTAGTTCACTATCACTCAGTACATTTTGACTGATTGTAGTGAAATCCTAGTATTAAGACATTTCTGTGGTGAAAGTGCCAGCTTGACTCATTTTACACTGGGTTCAGAGTGAGGCTAAGACACGCCAGAACTCATCAGTCTCCTACACAGAGCCGGCTGCTCGCTTCACTTATCCCACAGTGAACACACTTCTACGTCTCCTTCAGCGGGGACTTAGTGCAGTAAAGAGTGGCCTGGGAGGCAGCATTGTGCCCCACTTTAGCCAAATTCAATTAATAAAGGATTTGGCTTTACACCTACAGGTTGTTAAAGAAAGTGCACAGATACAAAATAGATGAATAGTCAGAATTTTGTACAAGAAGGCTTAGTTTTTCATTTGGATGCTCTTTGATATTTCAAAAGTATCTCTCAGTCTCTCTCAGGTTGGTAAAAAGGCACATTTTGAAAACCATAAAAAAGGTAGTTTGTCAGAGTTCTTTTTTAGTTTAGTTTTAGTTTGTTTTAGTTTGTTTTAGTTTGTTTTAGTTAGCATTTAGCAGCGTAAATGCCATTGGATTCTATATTGCAAAGTGTATACTCAAACTAGGCCCACGCTGTCATCCCCGACGGCAAGGTGTATATCGGTGAAACGGCCCCAAATACGCCTGCCACAAGTGGCACCAACGGGCACCTTAATCACACTTTGTATGATTTCTAAGGGTTTTTATATTGTTAATGAGCAACATTAACAAGTTAGAGGCTGTCAAATATACCTGACTTCCCAATTTCAATCCAAAATGGCCGACTTCCTGTTTGTTGTAGGGTGGGGCCCTAGGGAGTTCCATAGGGGTCAAACACATGGCATCACCCGGATCACTGTGCCAAAATTCATGTGATTTTAAATATGTTCATCAGGAGTGGCTATATTTCCGATAATATACATCAGACCGTGAATAAATTGAATGAACTTAGACCCATAATATCTCTTGAAATCCACATTTATGCATGTATACATTAATCAGTATCATATTAATTTCACTGAAGCGTGTCTAAATAGATTGTGACAAACCTACCCAGTGGTGCAGACTAGGCATCTTAAAATAAACTGTCCTTTTTCTCCATCTCCTCCTGACTGCTGCTGCTGAATTCAAGTCACATCTATTCCCTTTTCCCTGCGCTTTGTTGCCTGTGGTCGGGCCTGTGACTCATCATAAAGCATAGAGTTAGATAATGTGGCTGTGCCCTGAATGCTATCCACTACACAAAGACAGAAGCAGAAGAACATGGCTACAATAGTGAAATACAATAAAGAAATGCATGTTCAATAACTCGTGAATGTTCTCGGTGGGTCTGTCGAAACGGTAACAATCGCACTAATGAGGCTTTGTGTTTGGGGCCAGACGGAGCAGATGATGTGTCAGGGTCAGATGACACTAAATGGATGAGAGGATGGTGGTGCCAGGACATTATTTTTTTCTGTCATTGTGAAGGGATTTTTAAAAGTAAAATGTGGTGGATAAACAGACTGATGTTTCAGAATAGGGCAGCACATTTAATCGCATTGGAAAAGAAATCGCAATTTTAATGGTTATACCATATTTTCCGCACTATAGGGCGCACTGGATTATAAGGCGCACTGTCAATGAATGGTCTATTTTCGACATTTTTTCATATATAAGGCGCACCGGACTATAAGGCGTATTAAGCGAAACAAAACAGTCAGAAAAGTCAGTCAGTCAAACTTTATTAAACGCGTTCACAATAACTCTCAACATTGTTCAAACGTTAATGGGCGCATTCACAATAACTTTCAACCTCGTTCATTTGTTAACACGTAAATAAACACAGTCTGATACCGCTAAATCAAACGTTAGCGTATTCACAATAACTTCAATTTATTCAGTTATAACACGTTTAAGACAATACAGTCACTTTTTCAGTTTATTCCTCGTCCACAAATCCCTCAAATTCTTCATCTTCAGTGTCCGAGTTGAACAGTTGGGCGATTACGGCATCCAGCCTGCCCCGATCCCCCTCGTCATTATCAGAGTCTGTGTCGTTGCTGTTACCTGGAAGTTCAGTGATGAGTCCTACCTTCATTACGATGAAGTGTAGTACCGGTGGTATGTATTACTCCGCGACGCTCCTGACTCCCGGAGCTTTGTAGTTTACCGAAGTTGTACCAAAACATTTTGACGGAGTGCCTTGAGCGCCGTGGGACACAAAATTGCTTGGAGGGCAGTAAGCACAACCAGAATTAATCCATATATAAGGCGCTCCGGATTATAAGGCGCACTGAAAATACGGTACATGAAATAGGGTTATATTTATTTAGAAATGATGCTGACACAGTAACAA
>JAVQKC010048489.1:0-36135 GCA_036025475.1 Philypnodon macrostomus | reverse complement strand
AGAGATAGGGTGAGGAGCTCAGTCACTCGGGAGGAGCTCGGAGTAGAGCCGCTGCTCCTCCACATCGAGAGGAGTCAGCTGAGGTGGCTCGGGCATCTGTTTCGGATGCCTCCTGGACGGCTCCCCCGGGAGGTGTTTCAGGCAGGTCCCACCGGAAGGAAGACCCAGGACACGCTGGAGGGATTATGTCTCTTGGCTGGCCTGGGAACGCCTCGGGATTCCTCCGGAAGAGCTGGAGGAAGTGTCTGGGGAGAGGGAAGTCTGGGCATCCCTGCTTAGACTGCTGCCCCCGCGACCCGGCCCCGGATAAGCAGAAGAAGATGGATGGAAATTTTGAATCTAGTCCATGTTGACGTTTTGAAGATGCCGACTTTATCAGAGAAGCACTTTGCTGGGTCTCAGGTATTCATTTCCTACCCTGAAAATGAATTTGTTCGGTGTTCCATAAAACATCAAAACACTGTCTATTTCTTGGCAGAAACAACTTAAATCTAGCACTAGAATCAAAAGTGGTACCAGAGGAAGAGAAAAACAGGCGTGTGCACCATCATTTCAGGTTTATTGCCTTGCTGAGAGAGGGATTGAAATACAAGATACTGGCCGTGTGTGTCTCGTCACCATCAAACTTTATACCCTACTATACGAGCTCTGTTAAAGACAAGAATGAAGCGGCCCAGACGAAGAAAGGCATCATGGGTATAATTTCATTTGATCCACTCCAAAAGGCAGCTCTTTGGCACCGGTCAGTGATCCGCCTCGTTAGCTCCCACCTCCACACGCAGCATATTTCATTCGTGAGTAATGCAGAAGATGGAGGAGCCCTGTTACTTTCCCCCTACAAGTTCTTTCATTCATTTCATGTTTAAGGGGCCTTAGAATGGAAACTTCACCTGATGCCATATTATCATGTTTAAGGAGTTGGATTTTGTTTCAATGATGAGTAATCCCGTGTGCTGAAGCGCTGACCTCCTCAGTAGCTGAACACGCTTGATTTCTTTCTTTCTGTGAAGAACCCCCCCTTGGCTATTAATTTCTATTTTTTTTGCATTGGCTGTAGTAGGTTGGTAATGCAATGATGATGGCCTTAATGAGACATGCCTAATCTAATTGAATTACCTTTCACCCAGAGAAAAAGCAACAGCGCCAAAACACATCCTTAACAAAATTGTAAAACCTGAACTATTTATGTAAACTAATGAATAAATGAAGAAAAATACATACAATTATACCTTTAATTTGATCCACTGAACAGTCAGAACTCATCTTTGCTGGCACCTGCTTCCAGAATGGAGATGGAGAATCACTGTTACCATTTCCTACAAGCACTTTGTGGCATCTTCCTTATTTTACCATTCAACCCCAGAACGTTTCTCTTACATTTTAAAAGCTCCACTCAAAGACAAGAAAGAGATCTCACACGAGCAGTATTATTTTTTAGGAGCAAAGAGTGGAAGAAGAGTGTGTGCGTGCCATGCAGTCCAATGTATTTTTTTTTGGTAGGAGCTCCAGGAAGTGTAAAGGGATCAGCTACATTCAATGGTCAACGGGGGTCAACTATCACATTCTGCCAAAGTCATGCACGGGCAATTAGAGAAACACATTTGAATATTTGATATTACAGGCCAGTTTTAGGTTATTATCTGGTAACACTTCAGAATATCGGTCACACTTTATTTTACATAGCCCTTAACTACATTGTACAGTGTATTAAATTATAGTTAGTGAGGTAGATACAATGTAGTTACATGTTATTACAGTTTGTTACACAGTGTATTACCTTGTACTTAATGAGGTAGATACAATGTAGTTGCATGTTATAACAGTTTGTTACACCGTGTATTACGTTGTAATTAATGAAGTAGATACAATGTAGTTACATGTTTATAACAGTTTGTTAACAGTGTATTACATTGTACTTTATGAGGTAGATACAATGTAGTAACATGTTATTACAGTTTGTTACACAGTGTATTACATTGTACTTAATGAAGTAGATACAATGTAGTTACATATTATTGCTGTTTGTTACACAGTGTATTGCGTTGTACTTAGTGAGGTAGATACAATGTAGTTAAGGGCTATGGAAAATATAATCTTAGCAGAATATCTACTTAAGTAATAAAACATTTATATGAAAAACACATGAAAAAGCATTATTACTGAACACGTTTAGAAATATGTATTTGTAAACATTTAGGTTTTAGGTTTTAACTTAGGAATCAAACAGTAAACACAGTATTGCTGATCTTTATTTTCTACTATTTATATTTTTTTTTTGTTTTTTTCGATTTTATTGTTGGCATCCAGTCCGGGCAGCAAAGTAAGAATTTCATTGTGCAGGGAAACATGTTTCTACTGTGCATATGACAATAAACACTTTGAATCTTGAATCTTTATTTATAATTCAATGGTGTTTAATAAAGTTTAACAAGTGCTTTTTAAAACTGGTTACTTATGCGTAAAGCATATGTACAACCAATCACACGCTTCCACGACAGGAGCGCTCTGATTTGTCAATGCATCAGGAATAATTTTTGTTATTTCAAAATATAATGTTTTATGACCGTTTTTGCAGCATTTTACGAGGCAGTGTGTGGGAGGAGAGGGGATTAAATCTTTTTTTTTTTTTTTTTTTTTTTAAATCAGGTAGTGCAGCTTTAACTAATACCAAATGAATGCTTAATAGTGTGAGTTATACTAAAATGTGAAACATTTGAGGTAATTGAGTAAGGCTGGTACTTAAGTAATAGACATTGACCTATAGAACCTATGGAGAAACTTGTTACCCATGGTATATTGCTCAACAGCCTGTATCTGTTGAATAAATATGAGATAATTCATGCTCACTGTTAAAGTAAGTGTTAAATTATCATTCATGTAACACTATCTTTAAGAAAAGCTTACCAAACAAGTTCCAGTTTTGTACATGCCAATATCTGGTGCATTTCTTTATGTGTGTGGAGAATTTGGCATAACATAGAAACAAGAAACAGACATGCTTCACCGTCCCACACACAAGCGAACATATTTACTCATACAAGCCCTACCACACATACACTCCCACACTTCTCACTTCATCACCGTGTGGGCTTGTTAAAAGACCGTTTGCAGCGGGCTGTAAAGCGGGACTGCGAGTTGCCGCGGAGACTCAGGTAACAAATTGGCAGGGCTTGTTTTGCGGGAGTGGGTGTTTTCACCACCACAGAGTCACCCAGTCGGAGGCCTGGACCGTCACTGGAGCGTGAACAAGACGCAGATGATGAAAACGCTCTGCAGTTCACTTTCATACCATATTCTTATTTATTTCAGACCATTCTTTTTATTCTGAGACATATGTTTATCGGGCATGCTCATTTGCAGTTTGTCATTATGCTGTGTGTCAAGTGTGTTTTGTTCTGTTTAAAAGTTCAGAAATACCCCACCAAACAAAAGAACAATAAATTCTATAAAATGCCAATAATGCAATAACAATATTTCTAGCAAAACATATTTCTAAGCTGTGAAAAATGTATACAAATGTGAAGATTCACTAGCAAGACCCACGCCACACCAACAATGAACGTTAGAGAGTTTATTGAAGTAACGTCTGGATGAGAATCGTTGGTTCTGTTGCCGGAGGATGCAGGCGATGATAGCTGGGTTAGATGAGACTCAGTGTGGGGGTTCCGTCTCTGGTAGTTAGCCCAGCTGACTAGAGACCTCTGTGCCAATGTGTCTATCAATTAATTTGTGTTGTATTTCCTATAAATGCTGTAGTTGCTCTGAACCAGTTGCCATATAACCATCTCAATTTGGCCCTGGTCAAATACATATCTTGCCATGTGCCACATAAAGTAAATAAATGTTTACTTACAGACTAATACATCCCA
Source organism: Philypnodon macrostomus (assembly GCA_036025475.1). Classification (NCBI taxonomy): domain Eukaryota; kingdom Metazoa; phylum Chordata; class Actinopteri; order Gobiiformes; family Eleotridae; genus Philypnodon; species Philypnodon macrostomus. Next base: position 32,266 of record JAVQKC010048489.1, on the reverse strand, counting down.
GTAACGTGGTGAGCCATGGTGAGAAGATCTCTATTTTTCACTTCTCCTGCCAGTTGTCATGCCTGGTTTGTGTGTACTTGTTGATGATGTTGGTGCATAAAAACACAAATATGCGTTGTACACTGAATGCGCCAAGTGGCTTTCATCAAAACATGTATAACTCTCGTTTGACTGCATTATGGAAAGACAAGGATATCAAAGCTTCAGTTTTACCCTCAAAAAGATCTAACAAAACATGAACGACATATAAATTCATCCTCAGCGAGATGTCCAAGGGTTTTCTCAGAGTACAGTATTCTCAGACAAGCTGTCAACAGAGCTTTTAAAAATATCACATGAGCATAAAGCATTTACTGCAGTGTTTGATCATATAAAACAACTCTTCAAAAAACATAGAAAAAAGTGTGACGATGAAACCCAATTTTTGTAGCGGCCTTGTTACGGCTCTGTAAAGCAACAGTCCCACAACAAAGCTCTCCAATAACACTGGGGTCATTCAGTCGTAAAACTGTGAATAGGCAGGAGAAAGAAAGAAACAGACCCAAGACAAAAAAGGGCCTGGCCACTCTCCACACTTTCATTTCCTCATGGACAATCTCTGGCCACTGGTCTAGAGGTTTTTTTTCATTGTACATTACTTTATTAGGTAAACTTATAGGAAAGAGAATGGTTTGAAAAGCCACTAAAATACAAAAAATGTGTACAGTCATACGCTTGGTCCACACAGAGACAAAAGTTTCAAAAACGTCTCTCGTAAAGGCGGCATCGTTTTAGAAAATGAGTGTGTATGCAAGGGTCGTTGGTGGCGCCGTGACACTTCCATGAAAACACTGGGCAGAGCCATGTTTGTTGTTATGGTCAGAGTGCAGTGGGTTATAAGAGCAAGGAGGGACCACAATGTTATTTAAAAAAATAAAAATAAAAGAAAAGCAACATTAGCAGAGATAACCACTTTAAGGTCTGTAGAAGAAATCTCTCAATGCACAGAATGAGGCAGGTGTGCTACTGCAGCGGATGGCATTTTTTTAGGTACACGGTCTGCCTAACTAAGTGACCAGTAAGGATCTGAAATTGGAGATACTGCAAAATACTTACGATTCCAATCTAACTTTATGGCCTTTTGACAATACTATGACATTTTAAATACAGCCAAAGTTATTTTGTGATTGGCCGGGGTATTATTTGGGTCTTGTAGCTGATTGGCCGCCTGAGTGACAGATGGACGAACAGATCGTGAGGTGCAGACAGGAGATATTCCCTGGTCCAAATATTAAAGCCAAGCTCTCGCAATGTGTTTTCTGCCGATTTCAAATTAGCACCATCTCTGTATGCCAGACACTTCCTCAATCTGTCCCCCATCCATCTTTGTGAGCTGCATCGTCAATAAGGTAATATCAATGCCTTTCTCCTTTTCCAGGACATACACACAGATACAGATGACAGATCATGTTGAAGGCTCATAACTCTCAGAGCGCTGACCCTGACACTCAGAAACATAAAGAACTCTATTCAAAGGGCGTCGGCATGTTTTACAGAAGGACATGGTGATACATACATAAACCATTCGTTAGTCAGACAATGTATGGACTGTGTGAACAGATTAGGAACCTTTTGGTTACAGTATATATTTTGTGTTCCATTGTACATATTACACAATAAAATATTGAATAAATAAGAATAGTTAGTAACAAAAAAAATATACTGCCACTGGCAAGACACTTAGCCCATTCAAGTAAGAATGTGTGACGTGGTTGTTGATGAGGTATGGGTCTACCATGTTTATGTCTGTCCCATGGCAGCTGTGAGATAGCTTACCACCAGTGTGTGACTGTGTGGGGTATAAATAATTGGACATACTGTATTTGTCTGTTTCATATTAAGTATTTTGGAATTGACCCTGCCTAAATTAAAAAATGACAGAAACCCAAAAAGCCCCACTAACAAAAGTTGCAATTTCTATTTTTCAGTCTTTGCACAAGGATGTCTTCTGAGTGAAACAGATGGTGGTGAAGCGAGCAAACATTACTTTGGGAGTCTTGTCTGGAGGAGTTTATACTTTATGTCTCTCCAAATGAGAGCCCTTGGCAGTTCCTGGTTTCGCTCACATAGACATGGCACCGGATCAATCTGTGAGCCGCTGCCTTCAGACGACTCCTCCATCTCTAGCCTTAGGTATTGAAACCCATAGCTCCCATTTGCATGTGTCACTGCGAGTATATCTCCGCAAACATATACAGCATGTGTCAAGTCTGAAGTGAGAAGAGACCGGAAAAAGACCAAGAAGAAGACATTTCAAAACGAGATGTAGTCGAGACGCTTGGTTCACTCAAGAATCACTTTATACACTATAAAATCTGACTAGTTAATCACTTTTAAAAACTGAGTAAATCCATTGCCACAAAAAAGCTAAGTAAATAAATCAATTAGTTTTAAAACTTTTATTGAAACTACAATAACTTCCCCCAGTGAATGAATGAGAGAGTGAATGGTTTTCTATCAACTGTAAGTCTTGTAATTAATTGGCTATTGACCAGGGTGTACCCCAACTAAAGTCTATAGTTGCGTCACAAAATGTTGCCACATCTGAAATAGTTTAAAAAGAATTGTAGTTGGTTTTACTTGAGTTGAAGTAACTTTTTTCTATATATATTCCCAAGGCATTCAGTTCTTTCAAAGTAAAGTAAACTTGTCAAATTTTACAGTGTGCCTCTCCAAAACTGGAACACTTGACTCCATATCGTTGGCTTATTTTCTGATGCCACTTTGGCTGCCAATGGAGATTATTTTCTGACTGTACTTGGAAAAGGAGCAGTCTTTTTTTTTGTGCCAGTGTGCTGTGGGATTTGACCGTGTGTGTTTTAGGATGGAGAGTGCTGCTGGTGACAGGAGGTTGCATTGTCTTGCTCTGATTGTCCTTCCTATGTGCAATCAAGTGGGCTAGATTTGTGGCGATGGCATACTTCCTGATCCAGTCATTAACCATTGAGCTCACTTGCATTACACACTGTATTATTTTGGCTTTCAAACCACTATCCACTTATACTAATACCTAATAATGAGTGCTGGGTTTCTTGGCTTTTCTTCTCAATGCACTGTTTGTTATAAAGCTTCCTGTTGTATTATTGTCTCAACTCAAAATTACATTTCCGGCAATTTTTTTTTAAACCACTTGTCTCTCGTATCCAGTAAGGGGTAAAACAATAGCGGGCAGAGTGGAAGGGCTGGGTCTGTCCAAACAACTGGTGCAAAGATTAAGTGCCTTTGAGATCTGCAGCATTATGAACTAAAGACATGTCAACACAGACACATAAGGCAGGGAGCGGGGTTAGGCGCTGTGGACAAAGGTTATATAGAAGGACGTGTACGGCAGCTCAGAGATCTATATGTATGTATGTTTTAAAATGCATTTTTGCCACATAATATTGTTCATTTATCTTTTTATACTTCCAGCTGCAACCCATTATTTTTGAAAATTCTCCTGATAAATATGTGAGATATTATCCGGAATCAGAACCCAGCTTCCAGTATTATTTTATTTAAACATGTAAATAGTCAATCCTCCATAAAACTTAATAAGACCAATATTTTCTATTTTCTTCAAATATTTTTTTTACAGACATTAAAAGATGCATTTTTTCTGGTACCATTCTGACTGATATGATGATTAAAAAAATAAAAAAATCCATCCAGGTGCCAGTCCCAGCACGTGAGCAGCATAGGTATAATGAAACAGACCAAATCGACACACTTCCAGATCTAAAAAAAACACATAGCTTAGAAATTGCAAAAATATATTGATTTCACTGTTAACACTAACTAGACTAGGGCCAGCCACCCGTCGGAGAAAGCTCATTTCGGCCGCTTGTAATTTGCATTGTTGACATTGGTAATAGAGAGTCAACAGATCAGATAGCCCTAACTGCAAGACTTACTTCTAGTGCCAAAGTCTGTGAGCCTAACAGGAAGTACTGGCCATTTTTCTGTGTATAGTCTGAATTTAGGGATGCACTGATGGAATATCTTGGCTGATACCGATTCTGATATTTTGTAAACATGAGTGGGCTATGTTTCTTGAAACTTAAGAAATCTACACATGAATAACTGAACAACTGAAATACACCTAAATGTATCTGTGAATCCATTAATATTATTTTTTATTACATTTGATCACTCTAAAGTTTATTTTATTCATTTATTGATTATAGGGACAGTGCATATTAATAGACATTTCTGTCAATATGCCAGAGTTTCATCTGCAGTCCCTGAACAGATCTGAAAAGTCACCCTTTGTTAGACCTCTCCAGTGATCTTTTTTTTCTCTGGCTGTTTTTGACCCTAAATGTTAGAAATGATCCTTTAAGAACAGATTAACGTCAGTCATCTGTACAGGCCGATATCGATGTTGAGCCGATATATCTGTGAATCACTAGTTTGAATCCTTATTCGAAGTGTATGTATTATGTATAATGTTCATTTATGGTCTATCTATTACCAAATCTGCAGACAAAATGAATGGGTTAATGGCTATAATGAGTGTTTTTAATGCTAGGATACCTTTATAGTACTGAGATTGTCCCATATGTATTGATCTCACACCTTTGAAGAGTGTTTGGCCTCTGATGTAAAAAACTCAACTGAACAGCATGTATAGCTTGTATGGTTTCTTTTAGTAAACATACACCGGCCATTGTAAGGTTGATTTCAAGTTATATGAAGCATTATTAGAGTGATTTCATTGGGCAAGTATAGTGTTTGTATTGTCTGTCAATTCAAGTTGTATAAAAGCCCATACCAGTCCATTCACTATACACTAAAGTTGGTGATTTGATCTGGCTTATATTGCTGTTGTGTTTGGCAAGACCCTTCACCCACCTGACAGAGTGTATGAATGAGCTACTGTGATTATAGGCCGTTTGATGATGGTCAGAGAGGTATGCCTGCCACATCTCCATCAGTCTGTCCCAGGGCAGCTGTGGCCACACCATCAGTGAGTGAATAAAAAAGATCTCAGTTGTAAAGGTCTTTGAGTATGATAAATGTATTATTGCATTATGATGATAGTTAAAAAAACAACAACAGTGAAAAGGAGAATATTATATTTCATCTATATATCTCATTTGGAAAAATACATACATACAACTGACCTGGCTGATTTGCCTGATTTATAGTCTGATTTATAGTCTGATTTATAGTCTGATGCTATAGTCTGATGCTATAATCTGGAGATTTCCTAAAGTGGTTGAGTTTTACTTTAGTCCCTCATCTGGCAATATCACTGCAGCAACATCAAATCAAGGTTTATGTGGGATTCACAACATTCAAAACCTCAACAACTATTGGGCAAAGTTGTATCCCACAAACTCTGTTTAGACCTCTTTTGTTTTGTTTTTTAGATGTAGTAAAATAATCCCACAGTTTTAATGTAAGATTTATCGTAATTTTGTGTCCCTTGTGTGTATCCGGGTCAGTTATGTTGTTGAGATGAAACCGTGCCAGACACTAATATAATCTTTAAACTGTTACAAGATGTGCCAAGTTCTTTACCACTGCGTGTATGTGTTTAGTTCAGTTTGACTTAAAGCCTGCCTCAGAGCAGTCTCATGAGAGGGAGCTGACAGGAGACAGGTTTTAGTGACTGCCTGGAGATAACAGCAGGAGGAGTACTTCTAAATGCCCGGAGGTCCCAACAAGAGGAGAGCTGCTGCTGTGCAATGGGCCTTGGGCAGTTCTTGGACAGTGCAGAGAAGAGCTAAAAATATTATCTGAAAAACATGCATTATAGAACTAACTATACCAAATAATGAGTGCATTGCTCATTTACTTATTCATGTTTCAGTTTGGACTAACAAGTAAGGTCAAATAGCAAAGAGAAGTTGGTGGTAAGCTACCTCTATTGCCACAGTTATCTCAGGACAGACTGACAAGACACCACCATCCAACGCACACCGTGATCATCACATATAACACATTCATATATTCAGGGAAGGTGGGTAAGTGTGTTGCCCAAGGACACCCACCTCAGCCAAATCTAGTCTCAGTCACTGGATTGTGTTGATTGTGTGAGCGTTTGTGTGCGATCATGTGTTTTCTAAATGTTACCGGTCGCCTGTGGCCATGCTGACAGTGCACTGCGGGGGGCGATTACCACTGTGCCATCCATCTCCCCACCCCAACACTACAGCAGCAGAAGAAGAAGGAGAGGAGCCAAAAGGGGGCCTGGTTGGACTACATGACGGAAAACCAGGGATTACTCGCCAACACTGATTAGCTGGCAGCTTAACAACATGCTGTGTTTTCCATCTCAGCACCATGACCCCAGGCTGATTGAAGGAAATTAAATGGTATTTTTGTGATTATTTGCAGAGAGAGAGAGAGAGAAATTGGAAGCAGGAAGAGAGAAGACCTTGTAGCAGAGACATGAATATTCAATTTAGGCAATTACAAGCTGTCTTACTTGGGGAAGCATGAGGGATGTGGTAAAGCAGTGTGCATTCAGTTTAGTTTATTTCATCCATCGGAAGGATAGGGGAATGTCTAAATGTGTCAAATGGGATTTTTTATGGGAAAACTGACATCTTAAACTGGTTGTTGATGTACTGCTTCAGAATGGTCTGCTTTTAACAGTATTTCCAATCGTATCAGGCCTGCAATGGGAAGCATTCATTCATATTTAAGCAGATTGTGCCAACTCATGTAAGTAATATTCATCCAAACTGCATAATAGACCCTTGTTTGTCATACGGAATGGAGGCGACTGGTCATTTGACAAAAAAAGTAGGATTTGTGGTGAGGGATAGAATCATATAAAAAGAGCATACAATGAAAAATATTGTGGTCATCAACATTTCTATAAGGATTTGTCCAGTAAAACCTAAAAAAAATCAAGAATTTGACCTCCAGCCATTCAATAAACATACAATGTGAGGCACATTCACTAACCAGGCTTCTGACATTACCTACATGTAGCAGAGTCGTCACTTGCCCAAACCATCTGGATTTTTTTTATATTTTATGATATTCAGTGGCTAATGCGAATTTCGCCATTGAAATTATATTATGGTCTTGCCTCCAGTTGCCTCATTTCTAAAATTTAGAATGTCCTGTTTACAAAAAAGGGTCTATTAGTCCAAGCTTATATTTATTATGTGAATGTTTTATTACCGGCTCCGAATGCAACTAAAAACTATTTGTTGTTGTTCTCATCTCTTCACATTTATTGTCCTCATTAATCTGGGCTTGGGACCGGCACAAAAGTGACCTTGTTACTTCAACAATGATGTTTGGGTCATGCTAACAACACACTTTTTCCACAAAATCCAAAAATCTCATTTCCAATACATGCAAAATAAAACATGATTGAACATAAAAAAAGCAAAGTATAGCAAGTATAGCATTTTCAGTAGTTTGCCAAGCCAGATGTAAATTGATTGAAAAGTGTGTAGGCCATTGAAATACATATTAAAAAGATAGTAAGCCAACATGAAATATTGTAAAAAATAACCAATGAAATCAGCAAAAAATCAATAAATTAGTAAAAAAAAGAACTGAGCTGCAAGGCCATCCTTATCACATGATCACATTTAACTTTTAATATTTTATTGAATTCAACTCTCCATGTTCAAAAGAGTCCGCTCTCTAATCCAATCTTCTCATTGCACATTTTATTAAGGCCTGTGCTGCTACTGTGTGTTAGATGAATGTGATTGTGGCGTGGCAGTGACTGAGTGCCATGCTTAGGGCGATGAATGGCGTTTTCTGGCTCATTGCTTCGAAATGACGAGTCTGGTGTCATTGTCGACCAGCGCCGGGAGTGGGAGGATCTTTATCTGCTGCTTCTTCTCTCTTCCATTTGTCTCAGAAGAGCACCAGTGGTGTCTTTGCAGGGCGCCCCCACGTCAAGCGTTCCCTCCCAGAGACAAGTTTTAGTCAATGCCTGGTAGGGATGTAAGAACATATTGAAATAATGTAGTTGGTGATACTGTGTGGATATAAAACATCTGTATATTAACAAAACAGTTTGACCACACACAGTTTGATGTGATTCTTAAATACACTGCATTTAATCGAATGTGGAACAACTGACAGGTGAGTTTTTAACAGAAATATACTGCTCTTAAAAATGTGATGTCTGCTACAGTGTTGTGATATCTCTCTTTGACACATTCAGAAAGTATAGTTTTGCTACTCGAGATCAGTCTTTGCACTCACACTGCCAAGGTTTTTTCTTTTTCTTTCCAATGGCGCTTTTCCGGAGCAGAATCTGAATCTGCCCGAGTGGGGGATGGGATGAGAGAGAGAGAGAGAGAGAGAGAGAGAGAGAGAGAGAGAGAGAGAGAGAGAGAGAGAGAGAGTGTGCCAGGCTTTTGAAGGAGGCGGAGGAATTCTGCAGGTTGCCACGGAGAACCAGTCGATAACACATCGAGCCACTTAGCTGCCACAAACATGAATCTGCCTTTCACTGAGAGACAGACCGAAGACAGGCATCATAACACATGGAACTGTACCATTTGTGAGACCACGCCCCTTGGTTACTGTTGCTAACATCAAACATCATGACTCGAATACCATTAAGTTTACAATATTTTGAAGTGTTTATGGTTTCTATCCTGAAAAAAATACAAAATATGGCTTGATGAAATTCAGATACACACATCCTCTTTGAGAAATATTCAATCTTAATGATGGTGGTGAGGGTGTACAACAATGATTTCCTAACTCCAGGTTGGGCTCACCAAAATTCTCATCACCATTCACCCACTCCACGGATATATGTTATTTTAGATGCTTTCTAATCCCTATTTTTAAAACCTTAAACAACAATAGCGTACAATAATTTAACCCTTCAAATGTGCTCCAAATAACATTGCTCTTACAGAAAACGAACATAACAAAACAACTCGGCCGGTGTGCTGAAAAGTCCTGTTGTGTACATTTCAGTGGGGGATTTAGCAAACAGTCAATTATACCAGCTCCATATAAACAGACAGCGCTCCAGTGTTTCACCCACACCACAGCCAGACAGGAACCAGAGCACCACAAGGTCTGCTGCTGTAAGTAGGATTAATGCTAAGTGGAAACTCAACATGCAGTAAATACAAGCTTTTTTCATTTTCCCTCTCCTTCTCCCTCGTGTGTGTGTATGGTAAGGGTGCAAGTGTGTCTACATGTCCTTGTATTTTGTCTGGTGTGGAGTGTGTGTTCATAATCTGAATGTGATTGTGTTGAAGAGGTGTGCAGAGAGCCAGAGACAATCTACTCACTCGTCCAATGTCATGCAAATTACAGGAGCCGCTGCGGGCCAGTGTGGAGGGAACAAGGCCATTGATTGGAGTATATCCCGTGCCTCTCAATGATGTCCTGTGGGGGAGCAAATTTGCTTATTGTGATTGAATTTTGATTTTTTTTTGCAGAGTGCTGTATGGGGTGTGGAGGAAACAGGTCTGAAGAGGCCAGAATAAGAGCAATAACAACAAGGAAGTGTGATAAAACAGAGGAATGCAGTTTTACACCTCAGCTGATGGTGCATCACATGAGCTCAGAAATATGTCTGATGGTGATTCCAATTTATTAAAAAAATTACAATATTTGATCTGGTTAATGAATATAATTAGAATCTATATAAGAATGTGTGTTCTGCTGATGGGTCCCCTGAGAGATTGCCCCAACAGCATTGTAAAGATGGGTCAAATAACAATTACATTCATTATTCATTCACTCCTCAGTCGTACTCGGTGGCTGCCATTCTGTGCCTATGGCCCCTCCTGACCACCACAGTCATGTTAAGTGTCTTGCCCAGGGACACAACAACAGTATGCACTCAGGCAGGGATTTCAACCGGTGACCCTCTGGTTGCAAAGCGAACTCTTACCCACTGTGCCACTGACGCCCCAAATGCAAGAACAATTTTCCTATGGGGACAATAAAGTATCTACTAAGCATGTCCTCTCTAGGCAGTTGTAGAAACAATACATAATATACAATGGTTTTATTTTGTCTAATAAAAATAAATAAAATAAATCCAAATCAATACAACCATTGAAGTGAATATAACATTACTCCTCAGTCTCTCATTCTGAGGCATAACAAAGAAATGTGATTGAAATGTATTTGAAAAGAGAGCCAGAATCTCCCAGCGCCTTTGCTCTTGTATTAATCACTGCTCGGCCTTCTCTCTCCTCTCTCTCTCCTCTCCTCCCTCTCTCTCTCCTCTCCTCTCTCACCCCTCTCACCCACTGTATTCATCTTGACCTTTCCTTCTCTTGGCTGCTTCCACTCACGGCCCAGGAGCCTTTTGATATGTGGGAACATTTTCTCTGACCAGACACATCTCACCCCTGGTTACAGAGAAGAGGAGTACTGGGAAAGGGGGTGACATATGAAGAGCAAGAGAGACCAAAATGACTGTGGGACAGAACGAGATGGGGTTAATGCAAGCAGAAAGAGAGGAAGCACCCCAGTCTACATGCACATGTGGGACAGCAATTCATCATTGACATAAATACTTGATCATTAATACTCAATATCATGCCAAATTATCATAATTTGTAGAGAGTTGTATGACTTAACGGCTGCCCTCAATGTACAAGTAGACTGAAAATTCCCCCAAATCATCTCTGGTCCTTAGATTTCTCTATTAGATTTGCCAGATATAAGGTCTAAATAAACTCATAGTTCAATGCCGTAATATATTCTTTCTGTGGTGCTTTTACATTGTCTGAAAATATTCTGAAAGTATATTTTACATTGACTCAAAGGGGAAGAAGTGTGAATGTAGCAGTGAATATGTTTAAACCAGAATTAAAAATACAGACACAGTGAAGTATTAGATTTGATTCTGTGGGAGTGAAAAGAGCTGCTGTGTGGAGCTCTAGAAGCGAAGGCGAATGGACCGGGGTGAAGCATTAGCTGCAAATAAGCGTGAGTGAAGTAGGAATAAATTAGATTTGATCCACAGGACGGCGGGATGAGAAAACGGGAGTTATCTTTTGGATATTAACTTTCAACTTTTGTTTATTTGTCATATGCAGGTTCAACACAAGGTCAACAATGCAATGAAATGCTTTGGATCGGAAGAACCGTTTGACTCGCTGAGATAGTCAAGAAGTACTAGTAACATGCAGTAATAGTACATGGTAAAAAAAGTGTTTGCAAAAAAGAAATAAGTAAACAATATGATAAACATATGATAAAAATAAGTACAATAAAAGTACAACATGCAGGTAGGATTAAATAAGGTGTAAGTATTTCACAGGTGGTAAAATTACTTCAAGTGAATTTCGTGTTGCACATGATATAGTATTGCACAGGTAGGAAGTAGCGTTGAGTGAGGTAGTGCATACATAATACATTCAAATAGTGCAGCAGCAGAACATATTATGTAAAGTGATTTAGTGCAGTATTATTGAGAGTTCAGTATTATTGGGAGCAGTATCGAGAGTATGTGGAAAGGTGGATGAAAAGAGTGGGAGAAGGGTGGTCAGAAGGGATTTTGAGATAGTGTTTTGTATTGGCATGGAAGAGGCTCTCCAATTATTGGCTTTTTACTGAGTGTAAAGGACCATTGCATTTTTGAAGCTTTCTGATTGAATTTTGGACACTAGATGTTTAAAATAAAAAATGCTATATATTTTGAAAACACTCTTTCTCTCTGCTGAAAAAGCTAAGATTATGTGCATGTCCCTTGAAGGCCCTCTTTCCTCCTGCTGACCACAACCACTTCACTACCTCTAACGCAAAATGTGTTTGTTCTATGTAGGAAGGCCTTTTAAGCTCCTGAGAAGATCCGTGCCTCAGCGTACAGGATTACCCAAACACGCATGAATGCAGCTAAATACAACTCCAGGTAACTTTTGATTAAGATTAGCTAACATCTTACAAAAGACCAGTTAGCATAATAGGACCCCTTTAAAATCATCATAGAAATCTCACAGTTCTATTGAAATAGACAAAAGAAACACACACACGTCTGCTTCAATGCTGTGTAGTCAGTTACGGCTTCAAAAACATCATTAAAAGCCAATAGCCACTCTTTGAAGCACCCTTCATCCTCTGGCCTTGACAGTGTGCTAATAATGCTCAAGAATAAAGGGGTAGGCACAGAGCAGGTGGCCATTAAACTATATCAGGCTCATTGGGATCAAACGCTTGCTAAGAGAGGGAGGGGTCTTGGCACATCTGGAAAATCAGGAGAAAATTAATAGAAAATACAAAGAAAAATCTGACATGTTGATATTGTTGCGGTTAAGATACATTTAGAGGAAAAATACCACAAATGTTAAAATCAATCAGTTGACCATGAATGTCTATATACAGTAAATAAATGGGGCAGATCTTTTCAGATGATTAATCAAGCCATAAGGATTTCTCTTTGTGTCAGCCCAAAGCCTGCTTAAATAAATGTCTGGAAGGGCATGCCGTGCAAAACAGATGTCAAATTAACATGTAAATCAGCACACAGTAGAAGGCAGAAATATGCTCAGTTGATCAGAAATGACATGATCTTTTATGTGAAAACAGTGAAATCCCGCCAAAGCCTGCAGTGCAAAGGGCTGCACATTTTGAAGAATACTTGGTCAGGTAACTGTCTATTACTGCATGTGCCAATTATAGTCTAATTCTATTGGCTTGATTGTCAAAGTAATCACATACATAATGTTTCTCCACTGTGTAACACACCCCTGACACCACTCAGGTAAAACAAGCTATACCTGTATTTGATGTCCCATCAATGAAATGTGTTTTACTGGAAATTGAAACTAGTGAATGTGAGCTGTTAGTCTATGGCTCTGTGCCAACTCTCTGCCATTGCCAGGGTGTCCCCCGCTTTAGGCACATAGTTACTAAAAAACGATTACCAAACGATATTCTGCAATTTCAGTCCCGATCGAAATTGCAGAATGTCGTTTGGTAATCCTTTTTAGTATCTATCCATCCATCTAGCCTTTTTAGTATCTATCCATCTATCCATCCATCCATCCATCCCTTTTTTTGGCAAAAGTGCATTCTGGTGCCACTCATCATTTGTCCGTGTTGTGCAAAACTAAAAATCTATCTTCAAGACAGGAATTTTTTGCAGATTCACAACTGAAAGGCCATGTTTCAGTCCAGAGACAGAATCACACACACATAGACACAACTTGGACAGTGTCATTGGAGAGAACAGTTGATGCAGGAGGAGAGTTGTAGCAGATTTTGGCCCAGTTCGCTCCACGTGTCTGAGCTGTCCTTGTATTTCCGGTCCTCTCGAAGACCAAGTGCAAGAGTCTAAAGTTGATTTAGTGTCTATGAAAACAGATTGCAGTGAATATAACTCCAACAAAACTGTTAGTATGCAGGTTTATGTAAAGGTATGCAAGGTTATGAAATATATGCGGAAAGGGGCTAATACAAATTATGCAACTACACGTGGAAAACTAGACAACTGTGTATATGTATATGTACACTATATGTATATGGATAAAACTAGCACTGGTACAAAATGGGCAGCTGTCTGCTCATGTTAATTTGAAATTAATTTTGTATTAAATTCTAATTCTGTGAACAATTATTTGGAAATATAGGCACTTTGGCTGTAGTTTTCATACATCTTATTTGATCAAATGCATGGGCAGCAGTCAAGGCAGAGTGTGCAAGACCCCTCACTCCCCAGACACTTCCTCCAATAATAATAATGGTAAAAAAAAAAATTCAAATGTTGGTAGTAAAAAATATTGTGACTGTGAAATCCATTCTATTCAATACCTTTATTGTCCTTATTATAATGAGCTTGTATATTTTTTAATTGAGTAACTAGCCTCACTAAGTATATACTAACAAAAATGTTAATTAGTGACAATCGGGAAAAATAATATTTGCTTTATTTTCTACTTATTTTTGTGTCAACACTGATATAATTAAATATAAGATATGATTCTATAGGTTTAGTATTATAGCCTTTTTTAAACCATTCCTTATATATTTGGTCACATGTACAATCAAAATTTGCGGTGTTGGTTAGTCATGTGACCCAAGTGTAGCTCATTTGTGTATATTGTTAGTGCTGGTGTGATTATGCACATGAATACAGCTGCAGGAGTTTTGTTAGCATTAGTATTAACACCTGTGTGCACCTCTTTTACAGGTCACAGTTGCTTTTAAAACATGTGGTTACCAGGCAACAGTGTCATGTGACAATCACTAATGGGACTCCTATTTAAACCAATGTTATTTCAGTTGTTTAGACTCAATTGAATTATTCTTCCCCTGTGGGCTGGGTACACATGGTCTTACATTACATGCATTTTAATGTGTGTGGCTTGAATTGATTTTTGATTTACTACAATTTTTATGTGCAGCATTTGTCAGGGGAATTCTCTCATTCATTTGCATACAGTGAGCGTGAAGAAAAGGAGTGGAATCAAGGTGTGTGTTGATCCACAATACTGCACTTTGGCCTTGGAGCATAATTGGTTCACAAAATAGTGACCAGAAAACAATAAAAATGCACAATACTTGAAGGCAAATGACAAAAGCTCAAACTCTACACACAAAAATAGTAAAATGATTCTTAATGTGACCCTGAGAGAGATATACTAGGAACTTCATTTATTAGATTTGTGTGTTTTCTCTGTATTTTGGAGTTTTTCTTTCCAAAACTCAGTGAGGCCTTCAGAGGGTGAGACGGTGTAGTGCGCATGAACACAGAGAGCCAAGCAGTGAAGCGTGAATTATAGATTTTGAAGCATTTCCCATTGCTGCTCAAGTGTTGATATATAGAAACAGGCAGACAGGTTAAGCTTTGAGAATTAGAGAGAGAAAAAGAGTCAGAAGATCTGTGAAAACAAATCTAACGTCCCAGTGGCTCAAGCTTCAAAACAAAAGACAAAACAAGGCAGTGTGTTTGGTTTGGTTTGGTGGTAGGGACCGCCACGCCTGACTGATCTCACGCCATTTGTCCACAACTTCATCTGTACGTATATGCTGCCCTAAGGCTGCAGTGTGAGCTCAGGCACGGTACGGTAGTGAATGCTTAACCATGCATTTACAATGATTTAGCAACTGGAAATGGTACAATATGGTATTATGAAGTATGTTCAGTGGATACTTAAAAAGACAATTCTAGCACTATCTAGAGTGTAGATAATGAAACAATAACAGAATGAAGAAATATACATTAGTAATTTAATCATAATTTTCCTGGTATGTCAAA
Organism: Philypnodon macrostomus; assembly: GCA_036025475.1. Lineage (NCBI taxonomy): Eukaryota > Metazoa > Chordata > Actinopteri > Gobiiformes > Eleotridae > Philypnodon > Philypnodon macrostomus. The sequence goes on along the minus strand of JAVQKC010048489.1, from coordinate 17,079 downwards.
TAAATAAGAAAAAAACAACAGTGATTCGGTGGATGGTTATGGCATGATGAGAGGTGGATGCAATCCCAGCAACTGTGGGCCTTAGGTGGGGCAAGAGTCTAGACTGTGGTCAGGCTCTACCCCACTCTCTGTCAGGGCTGACAGAGAGACAGGCACAAACTAAAACCACTGACTCTCAAATTAATTCAACAGAAGCAACACATACTTGTCTTGGTGGGTGAAAGCTGGTGAAAACCCATGATAACACAGAGAGGACATGCAGACTCCACCTTCATAAGCTTGAGGATCAAACCTAAGACCATAATGCGGACTGGTAAAATTATAATACAATTGAAAGATTTTTTTTTTTTTTTTTTATTTTATATAGATTTTTGGACCAAATAACATTTTCTTTCGGGCTTGCTCGACCAATTTTACACCTGTTTTTCCACAACTTCTCCTGTCCGTATATATATCCCCTTCGGCTGCAGGGTGAAGTCAGGCACGGTCAGGTGGTGAATGCTTAACCACGTGTGGACGACGATCAAAACATTTTTCTGGTAGAAGCGCTTTAGCTCAGGTCATAAAACACTGTAAAGCTGATAACACAACACACACACACTAACACACATGAGGTGTTCACAGATAAGATATACTGCTCACGGTGCCACTGCCAAGCCAAACACATTCTTTTCTTCTCTGTTGGTTCTATCTTTGAGTGTTTTTGGGGTGATTTTTTTTTTTCCACACGCACGCGCACGCGCGCACACACACACACACACACACACACACACGCACACACACACACACACACGCCTACCCGTACATGGGCTGGCAATACATCAGGACGTTGTTGTTCCCTGGACAACGCACACACACATTGAACTCTTCATGGACAAAACAGCTGTCTACAGAACCAGCTTTTAACATGAAAACCACATCTTTCTTAGAGATCACTATCTGCTAATTAATTGAGTTGTGTTTGGAGTAAAATTAGGGAAATGTTAATGGTATGTTAAACAAACCCACAGAGTGCTAATGGTAATTAAAGATTTTATCATTTACTTTGTTTCCACCTATAACAGGGATAATGAAGTGCAAATTGAAACCGAGAAAATATTCTTTAATAATATAATAATATATAATAATGGATTATTTTACATGAAGCAACTTTTTGGTTTCGGCAACTGTATATTCTGTAACAAAAAGTTTAAAAAATGTAGTAAATAATTTGTTGAATTTGTAAAATGTGTTTTCTGATTATCAGTGGCCATAAACATAAACATGTGCCTCTTTTATCTCATCCATTCCTAATCTACCGTATCGACTGTATACCATCCTCTGTCTATTTTTAAACATGGTTCACGTGGGCATAGGGTAAGAAATCAGTCACACTAAATGGTACAAAATGGTGCTGTCCACATCTGCTCTCCAAATAATTATGGCTATCTGGATATAAAATAAAAATAAAAACCGAGAACTAGTCTATGTGCAATATTTTTCACTGAATATAAAAAGCGTTGCCAGATTCTGCACTATGGGTTGCCAGGTCAGCCTCAGTCTAGTCAGAACTTCACAGAAACTCATCTTGGCAAAGCTTGCACAATTGTTAATAGAAAACAGACGATCTTAGCTTACTGTCTCAGAGGCTTGGTTACAAATCACTTAGCAAATAGTTCAACTGTCTACATTCTATAAAGTACAATACTATACAGCAGTCAGTTTTAACAAGCTCAGTTCTGTAAATTGTTCAGATACAAAATCTATTTTTAGCTAAGAAACACAGCTGTTGTAATCTGTCTGCCATGCATATTAAAATGACCACATATGTTTCTGTGGAGTTTGTAAGTCCTCCCCATGTTACCAGATTACTCAATCTACTACACTCACATACACACACATAAAGACTGTACTGTGTCTAGTCACAGAGTGTCCTACAGCTGGAGTAAACATGGGGTGGGTGTGGGTCTATGTACCATTCACATGTCCCTCCACCTCCTCAGGTCACAGTGGCCCAGTAGGGTTTTTATAATGTATAATATTTCTAAAACTAAGTCATGTCCATTAAGTATAGCTTAGAAGAGTGAGTTTCAAAGCAAATCTAATAAAGAAGTTCTTTGTTAAGTGCAAATAAATTACAGAATGAAGCTACAATAACATATGACTTTTTACACTGTAGTACTAAACCAGGTCTAAACTAAGTCTAAAGAAGGACAAAACTAAAACTTAACCAGGTCTAAATCAAGACCAAACATGGATCAAATGAAGTCTAAACCAGGTCAACCCAGAACTAAATACATTTTAAAGCAGAAGTCAACTATAATGTTCAAACATGCTGAGATATAATTTTGTATTTCTCTGTGTACGTCCCTGCTCCTGTCCCACACACCGTCCTGGGACACATGACTCTAGTACAATTGCATAACCCTCTTGAAGTTGTGGATCCTTATCACTGCTTTAGTTTCTGGTGGTAAAACTTTGATCATGTTATAGTGCACCCCCCGCTGTCCCGATGGTGATCTGCTGACGTCCTGTTTCTGGTTGTTGTGGGTCTAAAGGTGAAGACTGGGAAACACGGGCAGGAAACACAGACCTAAACAAACTCGCATTGATTTTTTGCACTCAAGCAGGAAGAACAAAGACCACGTCGGAAAGTGGATGTTTTTGTACCAAGCGTAGGTACTTTTTCCACAACTTCTAACAAAAATGTAGGTTAAAAATGGTTATTGGGGTGTGAATGCTATTTGTTCTCTTGATCCATTGGCTGCCTTTTCAATTCTTCAAGATTCATTTTTTTGGCCTTTATTTGATAGTGGTTCATAGCTTGACTGAATATATGGGCAAAAAATAAGAGACTGATAGACAGCATCAAGTCCAGTCCAGGAACAAAGTGAAAAAATCTAATGAAAAGTGTTTTCTTCTACATCTACAGCGCCACCTTTAGACTGCAGCCTCTCTTGTGCAGGCTGAATAGCTCTGTTCTTTGTTGATAAAATACCTTGAATCCTTCTGACTTTTCCGACTTGATGTAAATTCAGTGTTGTGCTTTAGAGACATCTGGTTGAAGGACAGAGCTCCTTCCTTACACAAACAAACACTGGCCATACGCTCAGTGGGAAATCACTCTCAAGTCCATAAACAAAGACTTGTGAAAATGGTGATCGGTGCAGAATCACAAGTGCCTCTCACGCTCGTCTGCGTTTTCTCCACGTCAGCGCCGTGTGAAGGACAGACGTGATACACTATGTTCCCCCTCTATTTTTGTAACACTCCACAACAACCTTAAGCATGCTTTTCTAATACAAACCTCCATTATCCATATTGTTTTGACCCGTAAATTGAATGCACAAAACATTATGTACTATATTTGTTTGACTTCCATATGGAAACACATTTATGCATTGCTTCACTCTGTGTCTGTCCCCGTTTCTGCACACAACTGCACACAGTCGGACAACCTTTAAACATGCAGGCTCCTTGTTTTTTAAAGTAGACATGTTCCCCATCTAGTCTGGAGAAATATTTTTGTTTTCCTTCCTCGGTTCGGCCTCTTGTGTGTGCAATGTGGGCTTGTGTGTGTCTGCGCAAGAGAGATTGTGTTGTGTGTGTGTGTCTGTGATTGTGTGTTTGTAGTTAATTAAAGTTGGGAGGAGAAAGGGAGCTGCCAAAGGACTGTTGCATAAAGTAAACAGGCAGCAGACAGTCACATGCAGCCGGCGCATGGCTATGAACATGGCTCACACGGCTCAGAGGCATGCTGTGATACACGTGTTAACCCATTCAGAGGACGGACGGACTGTCAAAACAACTGTAGGGGTTTGCATTTGTTCTCACAGCTACTACCCACCTGTAACAGACAAGGTTTTAACTCAGGACAAGTCTCCAATGTTAACTTTGCTCTACCTTTGCCAAACACTAAAAAACAGCCATTTACAGAGCCTCATATTAGCTAATCATGTTAGCTTCAAAATAAATCTGATGAAATCAATCATACATAATAAAATTCAAAGAAACTAAAGATTGAACAACTTTTTTTTCTTGTCTTACCCATATTTGTTCTGATATCATGTGCAATAAAAAAATTCATCTGTATAAGTATTACCACCTGTGAAATACTTACACCTTACTTAAATCCAACTGCACCTTTGTATTTTTCTCTTTTTTTATTATTGTACTTTTTTTATTATATGTTTATTATATTGTTACTTGTTACTTGTTAATTACCATGTACTATTATTGCATGCTACTAGTACTTCATGAGTATCTTAGCGAGTTCTTCCGATCCAAAGCCTTTCATTGCATTTTCTGACCCTGTGTTGAATGTGCATATGACAAATAAACTGAAACCTGAAATGGATGCACTAAAAGAGTTTGCAATGGAACTGTCAACTTTGTTCAAATGTTCAGTAATTATTTTTGTATTAAATGAATGGACCCCAGGAAGAATAGCTTTACTCTGATGAAGGCGAATGGGGATCCTTAAATAAACAAGCAATGATTGGACCAATACAGGTAAAAGTTATATATATATTTATTTAAACATACTTCACCATGACCAATTCATCTTTTTGTCTGTTTCATGTGAGCTCCTACTGACTCCTACTGAAGCATGTAGTCCAACCAGCTTTTACAGACTCACATTACTGTATCAGGACAGGAGCACACTGTGTCATTAGCCCAGATTTTCATTTTACACTGAACATTTTTAAATATACTATTCCTTAAGTAAATCAATGGCTTAAATAAAAATAATGAAATGATGAAAATAAAAACAGTGTGCCCCTGATAGCAGTTCTCTACAGGTCATTCTGGATGATTACATAATACACATCTGTCATGACTTGTAAGTAAGTAAATGTATTAAATGTAATAGGATACATCATACAACAAGCTCTCTCATGTTCACAGTTACATTTATGTGGCCATAAAAAGAAATACCGTAATATATATATTCAGCTCATGTAAGATCTGTTCACTGAAACACCCATTAAATCCATATTGCTCTAATTTATGACTTTATAATTTCCTGTATGTGAGATGAGAACCACCTTCTGGATTAGATTTCAAAATAAAATGTCATCGCTCTTGGCCCTGTCCCATTTTACATCCTTATGTAATACTAAAAAGATAAAATCACTTCCTGTGATTTTCTTCTCTTCGAGATCGGTTTGAAGCTGCTCCAAAATAAAGACTCCACATTTTAAATCTTTCAAAATGGAAACAACCCATAAAAACCAGTCATTTGTGCGAAGAAATAACACATTATAGCTACGCTGGACAATTTACTGAGAGAAATCACTTTGCCCGTGAACGCCAGGCAATCATCCAACACTCCCTCAAGACGGTGTTGATTTGACCACAAACCTCCAAAAATGCTGTGGTTCATGTAAACCATTTTAATGAATTACACTGCAGCAAATGCACATGTATCTCCGCCATATTAAAGAGACCCTGTTATGCTATCATCAACTATTATTATTATTTGTTTATGTTTTAATGTGGTCAAAACATACTTGAAGTTACTTTTTATTTTTATGGAGAGAAAGCAACAATCCCCCAAAAAAGAGATCCATTGGCAAGAAATGTTAATGCTAAAATAAATTTCAAATATTTGAAAAAAATTAAAGGTTCCATAAATCCATCAAACACAGTTGTGGGCACAATTAAGATTCAAAAGAAGAATTAAGATTCAAACATAGATCACACAAGGTGGTTTGAAAATAATGTTAGTCTTGGTCTTTGCAGAGGTGCTGTAATGTTGTTAATGTTTGGTGCCAAGAATGTCTGATCATATATCTGAAATTAAATCTTAATTCCCGAAAAATACTGAGGGCCCTGGTCCTACACAGAAATCCCCTTCTCAAGTGTCTCTGCTCTGTTTTTCCTCTCTGATTTCCATGTCGCCTGCAGGCTTCAAACCGGTGTGGAGCGTACTTGGATGGAGGTCTGAAGATTATGTATTCAGGCCTTAGAAGAGAGAGAGAAATGCTGAGAGAAGGAGCAGGGGGCCTTAGCATGCAAATCCCTGCTTTATCAGGCGTCTCGCATCGGCCATAGCAACACAAATATGGACTGTTGTAAGAAGGCAAGGCAGATATAAGATGTGTTTGAGTTGGGTTTAGCGAAGTTATTTTGAGAATTTGGACAATGTCGAAGATAAATCAAAATGTTAAATAAATAATGTAAATACTGTTGGTGAAATCTTCAGTTTGACCTTGACATTGAATGTGCTAAACAATAACAGATGAATGATATAGAAACACTTTTACTTATATAATGTATTATACAGAATGTGTTTGCACATTTAAAAGCCTCTTGACCCACTAAGCATTAGGGTCACGCTGTACTCAAACGCACAAAAACATCAGCAATCAGTAACTAGTAAGTGAATGCAAGGTAGAAGAGTGGTTAACCTTCGTTGTGTTTTCATGGATTGTTTAATGTATAGGCTTTTTCCACTGTCCGAAGATGTGTTAGGAAAACATTCTAAATAGTAAATGACTGTCTGTCTCATTGTCAACCCTGCAACTAAATACAGTCCATGGTGCATACCCTACCTAAGGCCCACAGTTGCTTAGAGAGACTTCAGCCACTGCAACTCGTAAACGGAGAAAAAAAGGAATGAATAACATGCACGAAAAACACATATAAAAAGTCAAATAGCAGGTGTTACAGAGCTATAACCAGAGGCAATAGTGAGATCTGATAAGCCTGGTTGGTTTGAGACTAACACATTCACAGTGGAGCGAGCGTGTCTGTTTTATGTGACATGTACAGGACTGATGTCGATATATGAGTGTTACTGCCATTACCCGAACACGAGTCGAGCCAGTGATTCACTAAAGAGGCACAGGGTCATGGCTGGCTGCACATACAAATGCCACGGACAACACGCGCTGTACTGAAGACAGAGCGCGAGAAGGGAATGGGCTTTTTATTCAAATGTATGGGAACAAGACTGTAAGAGCCAACATTGTGCAGAAGAAAAATTGAGGTATCAGTTTTATGCTAACTGGACTTTTTATAGCTTTATCATGTTATAATGTTATTTCCTTGTAGAATAAACATACCTGGAATGATAAATTGTTTCATTTAAGCTATTTTGAGTAATCCTGTATGCTGAGGTGTTGACTTTCTCAGGAGCTGAAAAGACTGTTTAACTTTTTGTATGTAAAGAAACCCCACCTTTCTACTTTCCAATGGGTGCACTGGCTCTAGTAGTGAAGAGGGCGTGGCTATCAAGAAGAGAGAGGGGCCTTAAAGGTGTAGTAAAATAGTAGTAAAATAATAATTATGACAGATTAAATACTTTACATCAAAAACAGGGTTAGATAAAGCCAATTATTTTATATTTTCAAACTTTTTATTGAATTTAAGAAATGCACTTTAGTTGAGCTTTTGAGACAAAGCAACCGTTCCAACCAAAATATTGAATTTGATACTAGGTTAAAAGTTTGAACCAAATTCACAAAAATGATCCATATTCATACGTAACAAGGCTTAGTTGGGATACAGGCAGGCATCGATATAAATGTGCACTAATGTAAAATGTCATTAGCATCATTAGAGGCTGTACAGCGGACCCTGCTCATTAACAGAGTCTCAAGTGATACTCACATCCATTTGTCAGTGTTGGTCTACAATCAATCACATAAAGAGAACAAAAAAGCCCGGGCGTTACAGAAGGATAATATTAATGATATATAGTGATATGATTTGTCATATAGGTGTGTGAGATTATTGCACAATATTGTAAACATGGACGCTGGATACAAAAACAAAGATGCTTTTGAGAATGACAGCATTTGTATTATGTTTCAGTGCTATTCGGATTTGAATAAAACTGTTTACTGTCTAATATACAATAATATATATAAAAGGAATATACATATATATGTGAGTTTTTTTGTGTGTGTGTTGTTGTTCTCTGGACTTAGAGTCTGTAATAAAAGTTTATATACAAGGAATATACAACAAAATATATAAAAGGAATATACAAGGAATATACAATAAACATAAGAGTAAAAATAAAAGGTACAGTCCAATATTCAAAGGTCTCGTTCTTAAATGAGATACATATAAAGTGGAAGATACATTAAAAAAGATCAAACTACTTCAATTCATACTTTATATTCATATCATACAAAAAGGTATTTTGGTGTATATCACCCAGACTTAGAGAAGGCTCTCTAAAAAACATATTAGTGAAGTATTATTGTGGAGAAGGACAGTTTGACATTAGCCCATTTTCGTGTCAACACCTATTGAGGTATTTTTGCACTAAATATGAGCCTTTGTCAGAGGATATACTGTATCTACTGTCAGGCCACTGCCAATGAGCAGATCCCTTACAGCAGCAGAGAGGCACCTGATACTTCTGTTAAAATATATGATTCGGTTTGAAGAGGATTATCTTTAAAAGGAAGATTATTATAATGGGTGGAAATCTTGTAATACAAAGTTGAAGTTTAAAGCAGATTATTTAGACTGTAGTTTGACATTACCTTCCTTTGGTTATGAGACTCGGACAATTACCAGTTACCAGACGTCCCAAATTTGGAACCGTTCTTCTTCATCCATTTGAGTTTGAACTTCAGCTGATATAAATTGAACAGGTTTGACTAAAAGCTTTATGATGGTGCAATCTGTTTATTAGCAATTGGTCAAGTAGCCAGTGAGCTTAAGTACTTTTAAATGCAGCCCTAAAAAGTTTATATAATACTAAGACTAAGTGCTGTATGCTGTGTCTATGTCCACAGTATATTATCTCCTCCAGTTGAATTATGATCCTAATTTAAGTGACATTTAAAAAGCACATACATGTATCCGGGAATCTAAAACAACAGTGGTGTAGTTATGGCGACCACCACCATGCTGAAGGGTAATACTGTAATCATATGGGTCTATGTCAGTGCCTCAGGCTGTCCCTCTGGTCTGAGCAGGATGTGGGGCAGGTGGGGGGTGGGGTGGTCTGGTTGTGGCTCTCTCCGTGCGTGGGGATGCATCAGAAGTATCATTTAATTCATACCATAAACGTGACAGGGTTAATGAGTGGCAAAGACAGCCTAGGGACCGCACAAGGCTCAAACGGGGAGGATGGGGGTAGAGGTGTGGGGTAGGAGCTGGGACTTTGGCGGGCATGATGTTTGTTATACCAATGGTGTGAACATGATAGTCCAGGGCCAGGTCGCTGTACCCCACAGTCATAACTAATGCTTTTTAATTCAGTCAGGGATATCTGGCTTACATGGATTTAGCTCTCAAGGGTTTAACTGGAGCAAAAACAATTACTAAACCTATATATTCTTCATTGTCCAATAACCAGAAAGTTGGAGGTTCAAATCCGGCTCACACATGCACGCATACTATCACTGTGTTCCTGCGACATTTCACCAATCTTTCCATGTGAAAGTGACTCGTGTGTTTTTTGGCTGTATGGTTGCCATGTCTCTGCCAGTCCGCCCCAGGGCAGCTGTGGTCCCAAAAACCAGCTTACCACCACCAGTATGAGATGAACTAAATTGTAAGATACCTTTGGGGGCTTAAATGGTGACATAAATACATGCATACAATTATTATAGCATTTTTTTGGATAGCACAGTGGATGTTGTATTATCAAAACAAAAAATATTGAATTTCCAGGGATCATTTTATCTCAGCCCTATATTTTCTGTCTTGAATAATACCTCTGTAGTAACAAGAAGACAAAATGATAACTATAATTATGAAAAACAAACCATAAAGGCATCAATTTGTATGGTGGTGTGGACTAGGAGACGATACTGGCAGGCAAGATTTTTAAACCAATGGTGTGAACACGATAGTCTGGTTCCATGGCTCTGTACCCCACAGCCATATCTAATGCTTTTTAATTCAGACCTGGGATGCTTTGGCTCGCTTACATGGCTCTGGGAGTCAGCCGAGAAGGAGCAGCGTTTCCATGTGACCGAGAGGTGGAGGTGGAAAATAAAAGGTGGTGCAGAGGATCCAGTTTAGAGGCAAACAGATGGTGAAGCCTGTGAGGTTCTTTTTTTTTTTTTCTACAGGAAAGGGTCTAATTACCATGAATATGCTGTAGTTTTGGGACAGCAACTACACTGATAGAGAAAGAGGGGGACATAGCAGATCACTTTAAACAGTACAATCTAATATATATATTAATATATATATATATATATATATATCCAGGCAATTATTTTCTACTTCAAAAAAATCACTTGTGGATGATCTGATAGGTGGCTCACTCATCAGAGGAAACCAAATGTGATGTTTTATGAAATATTTATATTATATTTATATTTATATATATTTATATTTTATGAAATATTGCATCGTGTCTTATTTTCGACTTTTTTTCTTCCTTTATTATAACTGGTTGGTAATGGATAAGCACAGTAGTTAATTGAATTTCCCACTTGTGCATAGACGTCGCATGGTTTTGTTGACGCAACAACATTTTGTGTACTATTTAGCATTTGCTCCAATGTATAATGCGCTTGTCTCATGAGAGCTATAGGTCTTTGTGGTCATAACATCAAACAATACCATTATACCCATGTTTATTCACTTCTACATATGACCTTGAATTGTCCTTACATGCACAATTTCACTCATTTACATCCAAATATATCATATTTTATTTATTACCTTGTGGATTCATTATACATCCTTTTCTCCCTTACCTGCCATAGACTCTTACCTCAATGCGTGCACGTGAGTACAATCAAACCTCACACCAATTCATTTCAATATTCAATAAAGCACTTCTTTCAAAAGGGTCTAGACAAAACTGCTGCTTTGTCTGGGCTGGCATGTGGGAGAATAGCCTTTTTTTTGCAGCAGCAACTGCCCACATTTTTGTGATCACCATCGGGGAGTGAATCGGGGAAGGACAGGAGACAAAAGCGATGTGGAGGAGAAGAGGAGAAAAATGAGTGCGCACTAAATTGGCTAGGAGGAGAGAGAGAGAGACAGCGAGGATGGTGATGGATGAGCAAATGGCGTGTGCGTGACGGGGGAGACGCTTGGGGCACGAGGCGGGGAGAAAAAAACTGCTGCCTCTTCCCAGCATCTCAGCACCATCTCTTTTTCTATTAACACATTGTGAAGCTGGTAACACACGAGCACTTATTGTCTACAAGGCAGGGTTTAGACTAGCCTCTGACCGGAGCTATTAAATTTGACGCCAACATAAACAAACAGTCTTTCACCACCTATGAAGCTTTTCCATTTGCTCAATAATGCCTCTGTCAGATGGGCTCAGTATTGACAAAATAAGACAAAATGATGAGCTGTAATTATGAAAAACACTAAAGCAGCATTCTGAGTGTATGGGTTGTTGTGATGTACAGTGTATTGCGGATGTATTTTCAACAGCAAATGCAGAATATGTATACTAAATGTGTCCCAATAATGTTATGTTTTTTCATATATGGGAGATTTACACAAACGTTAGTCTAATCTCTTAAAAGAAAGGTCAGATTTAGTTCTCAAATTAGTCCCGGGTCCTGGTTTGGTTTAGTACTGGTTTAGCCCGGTTAGGCCTAGTTCAGTTCTGGCTTAGTCCTTAACCCTGGTTTCGACTTTGAGGTTTTGCCTACTACATTTAAATTAAATTGAACAAGCTAGTATATCAAAATGGATACCCAAATATTCCATTAGATTGATATAGCACTTTACCATAGTTTATACATGCTCTTGTAATATGGGCAGGCCTATTGTAGTCCATCAAAGCTGCAGTCAGATGAAGGCCTGAGAAAGAAAAATAAACCCCTCCGTACCAGCCTCCGCCCCGTCCCACACTGTCCCATGGGACGCTATCAGGACATGGAAAGGTCAGGGGTCGGGCAGCACCACGGTAACCACAATAAACACACACACATATTGAATGTCATTCAGGAGTACGCACCCACACCAGCACCTGCAGACAGCAAGATCAATTACAAGTGCTGAATTAACTTAAATGCAACATAATGGATGAGATACAGGAATATGTCAGTGTGACCTTTATGGGATTTTCTGTGATTTTTCTTCTCACCATATAAAATATAATATATGTGTAATTGCCACCTTATTTTCAGTTAGACTTTAGATCTTTACCTGAAGATTGGAGATGGAAAATAATGGAATACATGCAATTTAATAGCTGTATAGTGTATTGACAATATGGCTTAAAAACTACATTTCAACATAATTTGTAGACCAATAACTACATTTGTAATAGTGGGGTAATAATTACATAATGAGCATTTAATAAGTCTATAATTAGTTTATAGTACCCATGAGTGGCACAGTTATTCTTCATCATTGCTTTGTTTTGTTGAGGAATTAGTGAATTCACCGACTATCTACATATAGTTATCAGAACCCTAAAGTACTTTTTGAGAGGCAGACCGGAGCAACATCATAGAAACTAACCAGCCTTGAGCATATTCTACTAGGGGCCTGAGGTGGAGTGAACAGTGACCAGTCACAGAGCTGACAGAGAGACAATCATTCATTCCCTAAAACCAATTAAGACCATTTCCCCTAATTAATAAATGCTGCATTATTACCAGTGTTTCTGTGTTTTATAGAAGCTGCTTAATGACATGTTCATTATAAAATCTATTTCCACTGTTTCCCTGTGTTACTTTAAATTAAACGAGGGTCTGCCTGTAGGATGAATGAAACTGTGGTGAAACAGGTCTTTTCTGCCTGATACAGTCTCTACTTAAATAACACATCTCATTAAGTCTGCTGACTAATGAGGTGATTAGCCCCGGCTACCAGTAACTAGCGTTAGCCTAGCGTAGCCTCTCTCTCCAAGGGTTTAAAATGCAGTGATTCAGATGGAATAGCTAATATGGCCGGTGGTGGTGGTGGAGGTTCGGGCTTTTAATTGCCTGAAAAGCTATTAGAAGTAATGTGCAGATATGTGGAGGACAAATTACATTAATTAGCCCGTGTTAATGTGTTTGCTCGCAGAAATATTAGCACATTACAACGAGCAGAAACAGTGAAGAAGGAGCGCTGAATTACACTGTAATAAAAGTGAACCTTACCATAACCCGACTCCCTAGAGTTTTGGAGAAAAACACTTGGAGAAAAGATGCCGTATACAAAAGAATGCAAACAATATAGATGCTTTTATACAGGTATTTACAAGTGACACAGACACTGAGTACGTGCTGTCATTCTTGAAGGCTTTTTATTAGCAGAGAGACACAAGTGGGAGCTTCATTCACCCTACAATAACTAATTTAGTGATCACATTGACTCCAAAGCTGTTTAAAGGTATTACAGAGGATGTTTGCAACAATTCAGAAACGTGTAGCATCAATGCTAATTGCGTAAAGAATGACTTTGGTATAATTATTTTCTCCGTTCCCTCTTCATAGACTTTGAGAAAAGAATCTCTTTTGCTTCAGTTTTCTTTCTCAGCCATTGTACCAGAGCTAATGTTTACAACAGAGCACTTCCTTATTCCAGAATACTTCCTGATTTACGCAGCAGGCTAAACCAATAACAGACGATCAACCAATAATAAACCTATCCTATACGTCTGTAATTGGTTGATTGTTTTTTTGCAGTATGCCTAATTAATAGTCCTCTAATGCACAGTAAATGCTATTTGAAGTAATATTTTAAAATGCATGTTTTAAACAACCTCTGTAATACCTTTAGGGGAGAAAAAAGTTGCATTGTTCCCCTTTGAGAAAATCTACAAAACTGGTTGAATGAAAAAAGAGCTGTTAAGTAGTGATAGTTGGCAAAAAACTATAAGCCTGTACCCAAATCCTGTACAATGTGCCCACAGACACAAACATTTAATCTCACATCCATTCTCTGGCGCACTTTGGACTCAAATAAGTCGACTTTGAAAGCGTTACCTGAGTTAATTTGAAACTAGGTGAATTGACTTAATATTTTTAAAGTAAGCTTACCCAGTCACATTGGCTGCACAGGCTTCAGCGTGTGTGTGTGCGTGTGCGTGTGTCACAGCACTTTGGGAAGGGCAGGGGGCCTCACCAGCAGCAGTGAAGTGTGCCACAGCTATTTATAGGCCCAGTTGATTGCAGATTTATTCTCTGGGGAGGGCCTGGCTGGTGCAGGGGGGGTGAGAGTGGAGGGAGGTGGGGTTATAAAGAAGAGCCACTGAGGGAGGAACAGCTGTCTGTCAGGGCGAATCTGTTGGTTAATTTCCTTTGGGGAAGAGGCAGAGATGAAGGCTTAGGCCAGACATACAGGGGTACAGACTGTTTTCCTCACAAAAGATCAGACATCAACAGATTTTTCAAACTTTTTATGATATAATTCAGTTTTCCTTTGTGTTGGTTTGGTTACTATGACCCAATATACATCTGTCTCCACCTAACCTTACCCTGTGCACCCTCTTCTCTCACTACATCCATTAATCTTCCCTTAGTCTTCCTCAAGGCTTTATACACACAGCCACTGCCTATCTCCATCACAGGCCCTACAACTGCAATGTAATATAGCTTTTTAAAAGATATCACAGGTGCTCAGTGAAAAGACACAATAGACACAGCAGCTATCAAATACTTCGCCACCACTAACCTTTAAGTTCATGGACACATACTTGTAGATGTGCCTATTCTTAGTATATAATACATCATGTGCTATTTTGAGCTTTTCAAATATAACATTTATCAAGCCGGAATTGCAGGTAAGTATAGACATGAATGCTTGAGACCATTGTTTCTATAGATCCAGATTTATCATTACATTTTAACTCACCAACAAGATGTGTTTTTAATCAGTTATTTTACTACGACATTTTCTTCTATAAGCTGAATGTTGCAACAAGCGTTCGTCCACAGTTGTTATTGAGTACATTGTGGTCACTGTTCACGTTGAGGAGGAAGACCCGGAGTAAACATGGTGACTAGGGCTCTGTTTTGACAGCAGGATGGGAAATACTGCGGTCACTGCTGGGAATTAGATGAATTCCTGACTCCTGGTAAATATGATAGAGCCAGCCGTGGGCGAAGAGTGAGGGAGGTGTGGTATGTTGATAAATTACATGTACGACCACACAACACATGTTCATATATTCGACATCATGTGAGATTCGAATGCACAATGCTTCAGTATGTCGAGAGTTATTTCTCTACAAGTGCAGAGATAACACATTCACAGAGCGGACATGGGCAAGTATAGGGATCAGCTGCCATCCTATAGCAGCCGATTACATAAAGATAAAGAACTCCAAAAAAAGAGAATGGGTCCCATCTCTTTTTAGTAGAGTTATGTTAGAGTTATGGTGCATTCCAGTTGTATTCAGAGGTTGGAATTTCAGAGTTCCGGTAGTTGCAACTCAGACACATAACTAGTATTTATAGAACTTGTGTTATTGTTCTATGAGCCATTCACTACTGTCCACCTGGTATCTACGGCATGTCTCTGTGGCGTATTTGAGCATCTGGACCATTTAATATGTATTTAAAATGTTTAAGTTTACTGTTGTGCTGATGTGTTTCAACCACAATCAGTCTTAATAGCTCAATATGCGTCAATTTGAAACACACTATTTTTAACAGCCTTAGTAGAAATGTGTGAGCTGGTGTCTAATAAAGTTGGAATAGAAATAACTTGTTGGGGAATAGGTGGCTAGGTGCCAAATTAACCTGGCAACATCCTGGACTGAAAAGCCTGCTCCGGGTTTGCTCTGATTTTACTGTTTTCTGCTAAATTATACAGATTATGTACTGGCTAAAATGATCTGAATGTATCACTATCACTTAATGGCTGTAGGCACATATCTATGCTTATGGTAAGACATACCAAAAATATTTGTATACCTTTTGAAATATCTCACTCGCACGAGATATTTTGACTATTGTAGAAGCAGTATCTATTAATGCATTTACGGTATGAGGCCCTGTCCACACAGAGACGAGTTCAGTTCAAAGGTACTTCATCGTTTAGGCCTTACGTCCACACGGCTCCGGCATTTTGGAACCAGGGTCTAAGAGTGGAAAGATCGATACACATCTTTTCTGAAACACTAACGTTGTGGCCCCTCCTCACTCTTACTCTGACAATAACAACAAACATGGAGCTGCCCAGTGTTTTTGCAGTCATAGCGCCACCAACGGGCCCGGCATACAGTCTCCAAATTGGTATGAAACATATGTAATCTACGTTTAAGTTTTAACTCTACTGACCACATTGAAGCCAGTAAGACACACTACAACTGTTTGTGAGCAGACAATGACACAATAGTCAACTATAACAAACAGAGCTCACTACAGGCCTGCCTCTGTCCCCTGAGACAGTGGCTGGATGTGGGTCATGTGGCCCAACCCTGGCATTGCCCCTGGTGATGGATAGGCCCTTCTCTTCAGAGCGCTGCCATTTGCCAAACAACCCTCTGCCAAGAAAAGGCACCATTACAAATACCTCACATTAGGGGAATTATGTCTTTATGCTGCCTCCAAACCGACGCAGAGGCCAAACAATGGTGTGAGCGAGATGGTGTTTCCGTTACAATTAGCTGCATGCTAATCTGTTTTTCCTCATCTTTTATACTTCTGTCTTCCTGCCTCCGGGGCTTAGCTCAATACAACAACAACAGCACAACAGCAGTATAGAGGACAGTGTGCATCTGCAAACATCAGAAACACAAAGGGCTTTCTGTGTGAAACAAGACAAATGTGTGTTAGAGGATGACTTCAGGCACAGATGAGGCGATAGTGTGGACGTGGTGAGGATGTGTAGCATGAGAAGTGTCTGGAGATGTTATCTTTTAAATGGCATTAAAAAAGCTAAAATGCAAAAACAAGTGTACAGGGACTAGGGCTGTAAGATATTAGAGACACTGTAACCACATTGACTATTGTGGCGATGAGATATGGTGAGTGTACATTACTAGGCTGTATTACAATAGCCGATATAATTTCAATCTATGAAGAGACTTTAAGGGAAATTAAGACTAAACCAGGACAAAACTAACAAGGACTAAACTGGGTCTAAAACAGGTCTAAACCAATAAGGACTAAACTGGGTCTAAAACAGGTCTAAACCAATAAGGACTAAACTGGGTCTAAAACAGGTCTAAAACAGGTCTAAACAAGGTCTGAACCAGGACTAAACCAG